>VURO01003411.1:0-11082 GCA_015108175.1 Pelvicachromis taeniatus | reverse complement strand
CGTGCCTCCACAATGACAGGAGGGTTAAGCCAAAGCTCTCAGAGTTGTGTTTTTAGACCCGTTTGCCCCCGGGGCGGCACTAGCTCTTGACGCTGTGTTTAATCTCTGGATTTGTGGTAACAGAGAAGACTTCTTATCCACTGACCCATTGGCCCCGAGTGTATGTAATCCACTGCCTTTCAGTCACACAGCCCAGCTGAAATGAACAGAAGAGAGCCACAATGCTGCAGCAGCCAGTGTGGGAGGCTGTGTATACACACACACACACACACACACACACACACACACACACACACACACACACACACACACACACACACACACACACACACACACGGCCTCGTCTGTCCTGACACACATACAGCTCTCCCATGCTTTTGTTCCACAGGGCATCTACTACAGAGCTCAGCCATAATACTCTTATTATAACCAGTCCACATGACATTTGACCTTATACCCACTAATACTAGCATACTCGAGCACACGCTATAGAATAAATATTCCACAATGCCATAAAGTCAGAGCGTAGACATGACAGCAGCAAGGAGTATTTTTTGTGAGTGTTTCAATGCTACGTGAAAAGAGTCATTTTACCAACAAAACAGTTCATCATGTCACACAGAGGCCAAACAAAAGCGTTACACCTTGGTCGAATCGATTTTCTGTTGTGTAAATCTCTGCAGGATTACAAAAGGTTGTACCAACTGTCTGCAGCCTGTAGATGTAACTTTATTAAATCACGCTATTGTCCTGCGGCATAAAATTGAGATCCCATTTACAAGGTTTTTCCAGAACCTTAATATTTCATTCCCACAGTCCGTCGGAAAATCTAAACGTTTTCCCCTTCCTCCCGTCACAAATGTAGGGGAAACACTTTTTTTTTTGTCGCAAACAAACAATGCGGTGAGGTACAGTGAGAGCGAACCTCTAATCTTTGGCAGAAAGCCATCAGGAATACCTTGAAACCCCCCCCCCCCCTTTTTTTTTTCAAAAACACATTTGCGGAGCATGCTATAGAGTGCATGCAATTGTTACATCCATTCCACTCTTGAATGCAGTCAATTTCTGACTAGATAAAGGGCTAAATGAAACTAGGGAGAGCGCACGGTGCACACCGCATCGCTTTATATAACCCGCATTTGTGAGTGTTTGTGTAAGAGGGAGAGTAATAGAGGGCAGAAATTGCAAATGAACAAATGCATGTGTCGCCTATAGCACTCGCACAGCTAAATGATTGTGTGTGTTTGAGGCAGCAGCTAAAATGCCAACCTGGTAATTATGAGCTGTAAAGCCTACGTGTACATGCGCTTAAAAACAACATGCATGAAACTGAACACAGCAGTAAGTGACTTTCCGTACACAAAGCATGCATTAAACTGGCATCCAGTGGTATGCTTTCAATCACTCCCTTGTTTTCTGACACACTGAACTGCAGCCATCAAGTGTAACAGTGAATGAAAGTAAAGCGGCCAAATTGTAGTGTTTTCTAAGGTCCAAGGGGCACCACAAGGGTCCAGTCGTCAAACCCTGTACTGTATGAGAAGATATTTATCAAATGAAAAAGCCTTTTCACTGAATGTACTGCATTGATGTAGCTACAGACAAACCGTCAAGACAGGTGGGTTGGCTGAAAGCTTGGTCTTTAGACCTTCCTCTGCAGCCACCCACACACTCTTTCTCCCTTTATCTATTTTATTCAATAACAAACTTTACAATACACCAGGCTTGGAACAGAGAAAAAAAAAGAGCACTCTGTTTTTACATCTCAATGATCACAAATTAGCCTATTATTTCATACTATTATGAGTCCGTTATGTTCTAACTGAGACTCTAGAACAATCTAGAGCATTATATGAGGGACATATCTATAAAAAACAAGCTTCTAAAAATAGTTTTCTAATTATTTTTGTCTCTAAAGGCGTGCAACAAACCTCCTCCCTGGTTCCTATTGTCTGATAAGGGTCCGCAAGGGTCCTCTCGCTCCTTTCTTTGGTGGTGGGGATGGTGGTCACCCTCTCAAAAAAAATAAAAATAAAATAAATAAAAAAAACACTGTCCATGTCATAGGATCTTGACGACACCCAGAGGTGACAGAAGTCAAAACTCATCACGCTCAGGAGGACCTCTGGCGCCAGGGAGCTACATGATGCGTGAGTCAGGGCAGAGGTCACAACGCCGCGGCCATGCCGCCTGGGCCTCACCTCCACTTCACATTGTCTACGAGCCTCTGCTCCTCCAAGTCAAAATAGACACACACACACACACTGTCAATATACTTTGCTCTTTTGTCTGCACTATCACAGCTTTTTCAGAAGTGACCTTTACACATATATCTTTAGGATGCATGCGACTTAATGTGTTGTATGCAAGTAGAAAATATGCTTTTATTAAAAATACCTGCTACAAACACTTCCTTCTTGTATATGCACGGTGTGCCGGATTGCCTTCATACATTTATTTGTTTGCCTTCTCATAATGACTACCTACACACATCCAGGCACTGAGAGAAAACTCGGGAGAAAGAATCACACTGAGCTCCGAGCAGTGGCTTCACCCTGAGGTTACAATTGCTTTGTAGTAAAGGGTACACTCGTCATCCCTCCTTTACCACGATGATCAAAAAGACGTCTTTAATTTGATTAGTTTCTATAAAACGCGATTGTTTCTTTGACACAGTATTTATCAGTGCTAACCACAGAAGAGCAGCAATCCGTGAAGCTTACTTCAGAAAAAAGAGGCTCGGCGTACAATGCGGCACAATTGCACTCACGGTCTATTAGAAAGTGAGATGTTTTCATTGGCTAAGGTTATTATTTTCTAATCAATTCACCATTTAAATGAAATATAAAATAATAGCAGCAATTATCAGACATGCAGGTTTATTATAAAAATGATACATACTGCTTACAGATTTGAATGAAAGTGCATATTATAAAGTTGGGAACCGTGTCATGGATATCCATTAAGGCTGCATCGGAGCAAAACGTGGATAAAATAATCTGCCTTCTAAAGAGTCTAGGAGTTGTCTCCAGTACATGAGGCAGTGACCAGGGAGATCCTGGATTTCCAGACTCTTAATATCTGTCAGCTGTGCTTTATTGATGGCTTATGTCAAATGCCATTCTGACAGAGCTCATTAGGATGAAGGGGATCATCTAGGTAGAGGCAGGAGAAGGCAGAGCTGGCGAGCTGCCTGATAACTGTGTGCACAAAGCTCACCGCACTACCTAGAGGGTGATGTCTCTGACAGAAGTTAGCTGACAGGGTTGCATGTGTGTGCGTGTGTGTGTGTGAGAGAGTGAGTGAGAGATGCAGAGGTGGGTGAGGGGGAGCACTGGGGTGCAAAAAGAAAGTATATGTGTGTTGATGTCATTGCCTGAGTTACTGGGTGTCAGTGAGCAGGTCCCTGTTTGCTTGATGCCAGGCCTCCAAACATAACTGACAGGCTGAGAGTCATCTCGCTTTCGCCACTCACAAATACTCAAATATTTATCCATGCACAGCCCTCTCAGTGCACTGCGTGGCATCAGCAGTCTTGTGCTACAAGGACAAGGCCCTGTGGAGACTTCGGAGACCTTGAGAAGATGAGTCAAATGATTTCCTCACTGGTCCACTCCACAGTAAATATAGCAGCCTCCAATAGTCTTTAAAAAAGAGAATAAGATTATGTTTTATTTGCAGGTGAGCCATCGCTCTTATTATGCTTCTCATATGAGAAAAAGCACGTTTTACACATCTCCATTCAGCAATTACTCTTTAATAGGCAGCAGCCTGTGTCTAATACTACCCTAAACAGCTGAATCCATATTTGCTATGGCCAGCAGCATTGCTGATGAGCTCAGACTGTTATGTGACATCTTAATATAAATGATTAAAAATGCATGTTTGGAGACTAAGCAGAGGGGTGCTCTGGGTGCTCCTGCCAGGGAAGATTAAATCATATACTTAACAGGCATGCTGGGGATTCGGGTCAATGTAAATGAACAAACTGTAAAGCCTAAAATTCAGCAGTGGATTTTCTAACAAGCAAAGTGTTAAGATCAGAGGAAAGACGAGGACAATGATCATTAAAAGGTTTGGCTGTTGACCTGTGCACGGTGAGCTCAGCAGTGCTAATTCAAATCAGTGATGTCCATTCAAGAAAGAATTCTACATTTTAAGTTGGATAAAGATTGGATTCATTAGAGGAGGGATAAAAATGCTTTAAAAAAAAAAAAAAAAACTCAATACATTTGTTACGTAACTGTAAAAGAATGTGCCACAAGTTTATTTGGGGTCTCGTCAGCATCCAGTTTCATTAACATCCTGCCAAATGGTTTGGCACGCATCAGCTCTGACAGGAGCAGAGCGGCTGAGCCAGTAAAACTCGAGACAGCCTTAATGCCATCTTATCGCTGAAGTTGTTTGTAGCCTGACCAAAAGCAATGCTGCGCCCGCTAATCCCATCAGCCAAAACACATATCAATATAGGACCCGAGCTGAGCTGAGCTGTGCGGATCGATAACCTTTGCTCTTTCATTGCCAGCACATGTGATCATACACAGGTGGACACACAAGCCCTCAATTTAAAAAGAGGAATGCAGGCATTCATTTAAAACCTGAACACTAAGTGCAACCTGTTAAATTCCAGAAATATGAATTTACGGCGAAAACTGTCATAGTTATTTAGTCAAAGAGGGAAAATTATGTTAAATCACACATTTTGTGTTGTTATTTAAAAAGTATAATTGACTGAATATTTATTGAATTATCTTTTTACAGTAATGTTTATGGTATTATAAATACTGACAGTTAATGCTAACCTTATTACATGCCCACATTTAACAGCCAGTGAATAACAAAATAAAACCCACACTGATAAGACATAATTGAGCAAATAGTTGCGATGGTTACTTAATGTTACAATTTTTCAACTGTTCACTTTATAATAAAACAGCCCAAATGAGCATTTCACTGAGTCATCGAGTTCATTCAGCAGGCTAATTTAAAAAAATATAATCACTAAATTTACTAAAGTATTTGATCACATGGCAAAAATTACTTTTCACTGCTTTCACTCAGTTATTTTGCTAATGTAAGCTACAACAGAGGCTATTTTACCATCCAATGTGAAGCCTATATCTCGTTCCTGGCAATTAGTCAGCCTCCAACATATAAAGCGATGCTATTGTATACAGTATCTTTGCTTTTTTTTCCCTCCTTTTTTTTTGATACCTTGGTGGGTTCCTGAGAGTTTTTAGCATCACCATTTACAATGTTCCAAATGCTTTTAGAAACACTGACTGTCACGGCCTTGTGCTGAATAATACAGCTTTAGAGAGAGCAAGGGAATTTTCCTCAGGGCACAGGTGTGCTCTGATAGTCTCATAAGCCCCCGGCAGCACAAAGAAAGATAGATGCTTTCTTGGTGAAAAGGAATATGGAGGCACAAGGTGGAGAAACAGATCAACAATGGCTTCTTCGTTTGGGTGTATTTGGTTTTGACCTTCAGACAGAGCTTCAAATAAATGCAACACCGAGGGGGAAATCAAAAATCCAGATGACCCTGAATCTCTACACCCTACACGGGCCTGGAATGAATATGTGATGTTGAAAGATGTAATACATTTTCAAAAAAGCAGAGAGACGACGTGTGCGGGTAAGGCCTCTCCAGAACTGGCAGCACCAGCAGCCGCAGTCACTTCTTTTCATGTATTCATACACTTGAACACAGAAGTGCGGCAAACATAAACCTATAAATGACCATTTGAAAAGGATTAAGCATCATTCCAGTCAGGCGTACCTAAATGTACACGTGCTGATTGTCCTAACTAATCTTTCGGATAACGACGCTTGAATTGCTAATGACAGTATAGATATAGACATGTCTTCTACATTTCAGTCTTTTCCACCGTGCTCATCTGTCTGCAGATGTGGCTGGATGGGGCTGAGATGCCTGATGAGCAGTGATGGAGTTGACAAAGTAAGTAGTCAGACTGCTAAGTCAGGCGTTCAGGAAAAAGCAAGACACTTATGGAATGAGAGGTGAAGCTGAGGGAAGTGTTTGCTCAGGAAAATTCAATGAATCTGTCAAACGGAGAAAAAAAAGCAATTAAAAAAAATTTAATATGGGTTTTAGAGGAAAATATAGATCTGTGTAAGGGAGAAGGTGATAGTTTCATGCACATATACAAAGCAAATATCTCAAGCGTGGGCTTGGGAGAAATATCAGCATTTCAAATGGCAAATCTCCCAAGCAGCGATGCCTACAGGGAGGTGGGGGCTCAGAGAAATCCTGCCTGTCCTTGTGTGTCACTTACCAGCCACAGGAAAAGACTTTCTTTTTTTTTTTTTGCTGATAGCGCAAAGTGTCTCCATGAGGCTAATGCTTTATGTCAGATTCTATACTAACTGGCACATTAGAAAGAGGGGATCCACCTTTACTTTCCCCCATAAAAGCATTTTCCTTTTGCTACAACACTCCAACGCAGTAAGTTTTTTTTTTTAAAGTATCGACACAGTTGAAAAGCTGATGACTAGGTTCTTAGTAGGTAGTAGAAGGGTATTGTAAAATCCTCTGCGATTCGCCCTGTTTTGTGTATTTTCTCTTCGTTTTATTATCTACACTTCAGCAATGAGGAGAGCTAGACAAGTGAATTGATGGGAGGGTGGAGCAGGGTAGAGGGTTTGGGAGGCGGCGTGGGGGTGGAGGGGGGGGACGAGGTAAGGAAGAAAAACAAAACAAAAACAGACAAGGAGTGCCAGGCTCTGGAAACTGGCATGCTGCAGTTGTATGTCAGTCACCTAGCAACAAGTCCTCCCCATCACTTACCCCCCGCTTCCCCATCTCCCGCTGCGCTCTCTAATTCAACAAATCTGCTGAGAATGTATGGTTGCTCCTCTAACAAAACGTATTCTGTGCTGGCGGCTAAGGATGTGGGCCTCCACTGAACACGCCACTCAGCTGCCCATTGACCACCAGGGCCTTTCTCTGCACACACTAAGGAGTGAGGGACAAAGACCCTGAAAGCAGGGGCAGCTCCACAGAGAAAACATTTGCTTGTAATTGTGTTTGACTGCATAATGAAAATGATGTTCTTTTTTAATTTGGGCTTGTTAAGGCCACAACTATTTTCCTCTGGTCACCTGATTATTATAAAGAACCAAACCCTCACTTGGCCTATGGGGCGCAGAGGGGGGAAATATTGAAAACGGTCCAAAGACCTCCCCACTCTTTACTTTAACCCCTCTTGTGTTTCGAGTGTTCACTGGTAAAAACATAAATATGTAGACTCTGTTCATTACAGGATGGGAGCGTATGCTAGAATGAGTTCCCCCCTTTTCTTTTTTTTTTTTCCTTCTAGAGAAAGGATAATAACAGCGAGGCACACATAGATGCGCACACATACACAAATGGGAGCGCAGCCATGCTTGCCCTGAGTTGTGAAGCATTGAGAAGGTTAGCATTCCTGGTCCTACTTCAGTGAAACAGACCATTAGTGGGAGCATCGGGCTAGCACCCAAAAGAGTGCTTCAATGGGCACATTCACATCCAGTGATTATTTGCACTTTTTAGCCCCCAATTTCCTGTTTTATTTATGTGTGCGTTTCCACATTCATTTGGCTTTCCTCTTTTTCTGCTCACTGCTCTCCCGTGGCAAAGGTGAGGAGCATTCAGGTGAATGTTCAGGCTCGGATAGAGAACATTTACAACAGCTTTTGGTTTAATTATTGTTTATGAAGGCTGCACTACACTATATTTTTGTCTTTTGTTCAAAAAAAAAATAAATTAAAAATTCTTTATATACTATTATGTCCTTTTTTTCACCTGGCCGTGTTACATATGATTTATGTCAGAGAATCTTATGCATCTTTGAATCCCCGAAGGTTTCCATTCAGCCTCCCTATGGACATTTATTCAGTGATTTAATTGATTCAAGCCAGGGTCCTGTATTCACAGTCATCCCCAGGAAACTCCTCGGTAAAGCATGAGTCTTCTGAGAGGTCACAGGTAAGAAAAATAAAGGGCTGACCTCTGCTCACTGATATTCAAACATATATACTGGTTTTCTGTCCTGCAGGCCTGACTGCCACGTTGGCTCGTGTGACCGTGACGGTGGCCTTCCTAACAAACTGCAACACCCTCTGAGGTCACACCTTTCTGCAAGTGCAACCTCAGAGTCATCTCTGTTATTGAATCTCACAGCATTTATAGAATTAGGTGGATTATGAGAACATCCTCCGGCGCGCTTTCATAATCCCTCCAGGCACTGCTAACGACTCACATGGCTTTCACTGCTCTCCTGATTTTTTTCACGTATACGATCAAAGATTTGAACTAGAAAATTCATTATTAAAACTAATGCAGTCTAATGCACCAACGCTGCTATTAATTGTGTCCTCGGTCGGTGCGCTAATATCAGTGAGCCTATACTAATTACTAAAAGCATCTTTCAGTAAAACACAATAATTGCCCCTCAGTTTCAACAACAACTGAACATTACAAGCTTTAAGTATTGCAGCACTTTTATCTTACACTGTAATATACATAAATACACATTACACATAAAAAGGAGGAATGTTAAATGCCAGACAAATCAAAGTGCTTTATTATATCCTGTAAATTTACTATTACCATAAAGCATTCCACCTCAATGAGCGTCGAATTACATTGAATTGCTTTTTGGAGCTAGCAGTATTAAAAGGATTCCCATATTGGCAAAGAATACAGCATATTTAATCTGTACAATGTGCAGGTTTGTCGCTTGGCAGAACATCCATATTCAACACATTTAATCATTTTAATTTTGGTAATTTTTCAAGTAATATTGCTTAATATTACTCTGGGTCACGATTCTCAAATGTGAGCATTTGCTTTTATATCATTGTGGTTAAACAATTTAAAGTTTTAGCAGGTAAAACAAGAAATTGGAACAAATCCTCCTATTCCTTAAAATTAATATCAGGGGCTATTTGCATTTGTTTGTTTGTTTGTTTTTTTTAATAATGACATTTTAGGGTTTATCCATGCAAATAAATGCCAGATTAAATGATACTGAAAATAAGTGTTAAGCTAGACAACAGCTAAGCCTAATTCTGATCAAATGACTGAGCTTATTTTGCACTAAATGATGAGATAAATTTCCTCCTCAAGGTGGAAGCCCTTTGAGATTCAAAGCAAATCGCCTCTGTCCTCCTAACTTGTTGCTGGGACCGAGCAGGTGTAAAGACTGAATAGTCTGAGGGGTCAGATGGGACTGACTTAAGTCGAAAGATCCTGTCAGCCTGGAGTGGCTAGAGGGTCTGCGGTAACACCCCTCCCACTGAAGATTAACAAGTTTCAGCGCCACATTGACGAGGCTCTGCTTCATTTATTGTTTTTTCCCCCTAAGTGTCAACAAGTGAGCATGTCTGTCTGTGTGGGTATTTTCAGGACTTTCACCATAAGGACCCCACCTTTGACACCAATTAAAGAGATTATGTCTTAAGATGAGAGGAAAGCTATAGTTGTGTGTTATGGTAAGTGATTGCTTTTGACAAGGTCACAGGGTACCGTGCAACAGTGCGTGACCCCAACAGGGCGGAGATGGGAGCAAAGAAAAAGAAAATAATTACTTTTTTAGACACTGAGACGTATTAATGTAACGGTGACAAATACTTGTCCTGGAAAGTATGAATAGCAGAATGCTATAGGGGCAATAAAAAACCAGTAATGAAGTCTTTCTGAGGTCTTATCGCAGCAGCTCTCCTCTCAAATAGCCTTTACACATCTGCACAAGAAAACTAGAATTGCAAAAATGATTAGTTTGATTTCAGAAAGAATGCCAGTAACTTTATATATCTTTATCATAATTTGCTTTAGCTTCAAATAATGCTCGAGAGTGCAGAATATCACACTGAAGAAAATTGATCAAATTGTGCTGGCACGGGTTTTGAAGCAGCAGGTAGACTAATGCATTTGCTGTAGCAGCTGAAAATGTGTCATGTGCTCCTCACATAGATATGAAAACTCATCTGGTATCTTATTCATACCAGGCGTGCAAAACTGACCATCATGTAACAGAATCTGTGAATAGCATTTTCGCACTGGCTTTTCCATTTGCCAAGCAAATCAGTACAAGTGAAGTACAAGTGAAGCTAAACTTGACTAGCTATGAATAAAAGAGGTTGCTCCGATTCTCCAAAGACAACAGGCAGGGCTGGTGAGCATGACATGATGGACCCACTTTAATGGATTATTTAACCTGTGTTACGTGCTGTGATCTCCCCTCCTTAATGATTTGCGTTTGTGTTGTTGTTGTTTGTTTGTTTTTACCTTTCTTAATGCAGTCACTATCACTTTTATATATATATATATATATTTTTTAAAGTGCTTAATGTTTTGTTTTGCTTAATTTCTATCAAAATGTTTGCTATTATGATTACGCAACGTCTCCCAGAAGGTTTTACGACCGCCTTGAAGTCTAGAAAATGAACATCATCATTTTAAAATAAATAAATAATCGATAAGACACGGATGGTCATTGTATTTGCACAGGCTTTTAATTTTTATGACTTCCACGGAATCATTTTTGTTATTTAAGAAAGTAGTATTCTTATTATTGATTAGAAATATAAAGCTTTCGAGATATTTTATGGTGAAAAGCATTTTTTAAGCGGAGTTATTTATTTATTTAGTACTTTTTTAATTAATTCAAATGAAATATAAAGCTGTAGGACACTTTTTAAAATATATATATAATATATAGTTCCGAGCTTGTAATGGCGTTTTTTCTTTACAGCAGGTTTTCAAAGGGTGATAACGACATGTTATAAAAATGTAGCCTAACTATCTATTTTTTCTTTAAATAAGCAACAGAAGAAATAATCTATATAAGCAAGCAAAAGAAAAAAAACTCCTTGTGTAATTAACTTTTAAAGAGTCTTAAAGTCGGAGCACCTTGAGGAGCTGTGTGCTGCAAAGCCTGAATGCTAGCTAAGATCATTTTCAGAGAGTTTTTAATAGTTTCCGATGTCCTACCTTGATGTGGAGGGCAGGTTCATCCTGACTCAAGTTTTGTGCCAACAGGAGGAAACTCATCGGCCTCCTCCTCCCCGTCTGTG
>VURO01003409.1:4091-17441 GCA_015108175.1 Pelvicachromis taeniatus | reverse complement strand
CAAACCGGCGCATGTTTAAACTAGGGCTGGGACAACGCGTCGACGCAATCGATTACGTCGTCGCGTAAAATACGTCGACGTAAAAAATTTGTGTCGATGCGTCATCACTTTCAAAAAAACACATAGCGGCAGCTTGTAGCGGTAACATGTCGACTTAAACCACGCCCCCCGAACACGCAGTTCTACAGTATGGGGATATTTTAACCGAAAAGGAAGCGATTCAGTCTTTGCCGGCTTTTTAAGGATGAAATGGCCGATCATAAAACGACCGTAAGTTTTCAACTTTTTTACTAACGCTGGTTTTTACCCTTTAATTCATCCAGACACCCCCCACGTAGACATACACTCAGAGATAAGCACCCAACCTCCGTAAATGCAAAACTAATTTAAGCTGCTTAGCAGTAACATATATCATTAGATTCATCGATGCATCGAAAAATTAATCACTAGATTCATCGATTCGGAAAATAATCGTTTTGCCCAGCCCTAACTTGAAGGTTAAACTACGCCCACGTGCACAGACTTGGCTTGAACTATTAAGTAATCAGACAAGCATTGTTGGGAAAATCAATAAAGAATGTGGTAACTTTTCATTGATTTTTCACACTCAATAAGTATTATATAACTGCTTTCTGTCTGGAGCACATACAGCAGTAGGTAAAAATGGTTAGATATCAAAGCAAAAATGCTTTAGATGATAAATCCCATGACTAGTTTTGGTTTATTTGTGAACCCTTCCCCTATCTTTAATCTACAGCTGTTTGACTTACGCTAATTTCATTTTATGTGCATTTCCTACCAGCTAACCGCAGACTGACTCCTTTAATTTGAGATGATTATTAGAGTTTAGCTTGGTTTTACACAATTCCTAGTTTTCTTTATTGAAGTCTGTAAATTTTGGTGGTGTCACATTTGCACGCCATATGACATCACTAGACTAGCAAATGCACTTGAGGTAGAAAGTCACAGTGTTTTAAGGAAAACAACTTGGTCCTTAAAAAAAAGGTCTTCAAGAGAACAAAGGCGACGGCCCACATCCCCTTCTGCTTGCACAAATAAACAGAGGAAATCATGGAACGGGTAACAAAAAAACAAAAAGAATACAAACACTGAACCTAGTTATATGCGTACACAATTTTTAAACATTAAGTCCTCATGCTCTGAAGCTGCTCTCACCCCCTGCACACAGGCTCAGAGAGAGGAATGGGAGGTAACGTATTAACTGCAAATCTGAAACTAATCCAACACACCCATTTTAAGTGAGCTTTCCAGCTTTCGTGAGAGACATACAAAGTTATAATCGTGTCCGCTCCCATGCATCAATGTTTTAATACAACATCTCATTTAATGTGCTGAAATTTTTATGCAAATGTTCATAGATGTGAGTAATATTGTAATCATGACTTATAAAGGAAACTGACCGAGTTAGTCAGACATTAAGTTGACAAGTTCAAATGTCATCTGATTAATGGATGGGCGTGCTTGTCTAAGAGGAGATTTATTATGTTTTTTCCACTAAAGTAGTAACCTCACTTTTAACAAGGCACAGATCTTAACTGTATGCAGCCACATAAAAAGATAGACACACACAAGATTATAACATACTGTCCATTAGCAAACATTGCAGTCTCACCTACTGTCATGAATCTAGGAATGACAGAATCAAACAGATTCATGAATCCAGTAATATTTGTGGGCTTATTCCATGATTAAAAGTGGCTTTGTGTCATGCCTGCTGATGCAACCCTCCAACACTTCAGATCAAACCATAGCCTTTATCCATAAATTAACATAGACCTGGCTCCCATAGAAACTAATGCTAAATACAGAAACACCATATGAAACGTTATAAACAAATGTGTGAATGCGCAGCGCAGTAAAGGCTGTATATTGTCAGAACAGAGCTTCTAAACACACCCTTGATACTCACTGTTTTAACTGTTGCCATTCAGTGACTGGTTCAGAACAGTTACTGTGTGATCTTATTAACTAAACAGCTGTACCGCCAGAGTTATAGCCTCAATCACACCCGTGTGTGAATACAGAACAGACCGGAGGATCTGCAAGTGCACACACAAGCAAATATCAAGAACTGTGACTGTGACACCCCCTCCCTCGCCCTCACTGGCTGTTATAACAGAGTTCACTGAGAACTGTTGTAAATAAGTCAATTAAAGTAAATAATGCAACCAAAGAAGAAATTTTAAAATGTATTGCTTTTTACAAAATAGCTTATATATAGCTATTAAAAAAAAATTGGGTTGTGCATTTACAAAAGAGAGCAAAGATTAGTGAAAAGAGAAAAATACAATAATTTTTTCACCTTTAAAGCCCCAAAACCCAGAACCCAACTTTATAGCAACTCATTGCTTGTTCATTATTGTGCAGGTGGCAGGGCTGGTATACTCAAGAGTTCACTGGTGTCCTGAACTGAGAGGATGTCTGTTTAACGAGGTAGTTTGGCTGCATAAATTAAATTATTCACAGTACTGAATGCTGTTAGAGTGCATATTTGAGTCTGGAATAAAGGTGAATGGGGCTTGAGCAGATGTTGTTTTACATCCTGATGTAAAATTGGGTTAAAAGAAATTGAATGTTAGAAAAATAGCCTGTGCGTTAGTTTGAAATGATCACCGGACCTGTCAGCAAATGCAGATAACCTACAAATACATGCTCAACAAAACCTTCCTTGTGTGTGTTAAGGATAATCTTGAATATAGGTCAGGTCAAGTCAGTTTTATTTGTATAGCCCAGTATCACAGAAAAACTTCAGAGGCTTCTTCTGTTCTAGGGTCAAATGGTGGAGAGTCCCAGGTTTAAGTCCTATGGGAGTGTTCCCTAAGAGGACATGGACCCTATTGATCCTCTACCTAATCACACGAGTCAAGGTGTAAAAAGTTTGACATCCTGGGTCCAGTCAAATGGCCCAGGATGTGAGTGGGCGTTAAGGTGTCTGGGAAGGAATCTCAAAACTGGATTACAGAAGGCAGACTATTGTCTGCCTTCTGTAATCCAGTTATAGATCCTGGGGCCATTTGACCTCAGGGACACTCCACCATTTCACCCTAGAACTGAAGAAGCTTCTCGGATGAGAGGTGAAACGCCTTCAAGCAACTTAAAGAAGTCCAGATGCTTGTCTTTCCTAGCTCCTTAGACTACAACAACCTGGATGACTGAGAACCTTTACAGACATTTTGAATAAGGTATTCCAGGAAAAAAGTATTGGAATTAATGCCTGAGCAATTTTTTGAATGACAAGGAGGCAAGAAGAAAGTCAGTCTTACTAATGTATAATCAGTAATTCAAACATATGGTTTTAACCTGTCAGCTAAATTGCCTTGTTTATCCACCCCCCAAATTGGCCATGTATTAATATTGGTTAAGCTGTCATGATGGTGTGCAGTTCGCAGAGATACACAAGTCTTTATATTTCTCAGCTTGTTTAGTGATGGTGTATGAATCCTGCTTCTGTGTCTGAGGCTCCTGCTGCATTCATTAAGGCTGTTGGCTATTTAATGGGCTGTAATGCTTTGTATCATGTAAACAAGCCCTTAAACACAATCAGTGGTCATTGTCGGCCTCTCTGGCTTTTTATTAGCACTATTGATGTGATGCACTTTTTTAAGCTCAGTTTTTAAAACTTTATGATTTAACTGCAGTCCATGCACAAGTTTAACATCAGGTATTTTTCATAGCGACTCATTCAAAATATGCAGCACTATTAGTGTATGTACAAATTTGACATGAGGACAAGTTTCCTGTTTTAGGATGAAATAATAATGTTGATGCTGATCAGGGAAACACAGAGATTTTAGACACTACTGAAAAACTTTAGACCCTCCTACCCTCCCTGCAGGTTACCGAAGGATCTTCCAGGACATTAAAACTCTTAAAAGATTAAAGGTTTCCACCAGCCTAATAAAAGAAATGTGGAAATCAGTTTAGTTTGTCAGATCAACGTGAAATTAATTTATTGCACGGGTATTCTAGGTGTGTTCTCTGTGTTATAGCAGCTGCAATTCCAGCAGTGTAAAAGCATAGTTGGCAGCAGATTAGAAGTAAGTTTCAAACCATTCATACATTTTTTTGGAATAATACACATTTCCCTAACAATGCGACATACAGTTTATGTGTTCAGCATCAGTCACCGTGATTATGCTGAACACAAAAGCCCTCTTTTTACTTGGCTTTAGCCAGGTACAAAACAGCCACTTCCATGACACAGAAGACTCGAATTTTCAGTTTGGCACAGCTTGCTAAGCCATGAATCTTGCTTCTCAAAAAAACAGAAAAGATAAAAACCACTAGGTAAAAACTGTCAAAGCCTCAGCAATATGACAAGAAATGATCATCATTATTATTTTAGAATAATAATGAAATCCAAATCATGTTCAAGAACATCAAAACTTGTAATACTAGAATAATAATTAAAAAACAAAACAGAGACCCAAACTCAAATATATTCACAAAGCCCCCAAAATTTAGATACACAAAAGCTCTGGGTCACTGTCATCTGTGATGATGAATTTCCTGCTTTAATATAGCATGAAATGAAAACACTTTTTTGTGTGCATACAGGTTCTGTTTACATTTATTGCTCCTCTACTTCCCTGTACACTTGACAGAAACAAATTGCATCATGCCAAAAGCCCTAGATCTAGTATTTAAAGAGCTAGATGGGGATTTTAAAGGGGAGATCCGGTGTCTACATAATGCTGGATGTCTCAGTAAGTGTGTTATAAAATGCTACAAGCAATTTCAAAATATATATATATTTTGGCCAGTTGGGATTACACAGTGTAGTGGATCAGTTCCACAGGAAGGGCATTTAGTGGTAAACTGTGCTGTAGTGATGCCCTGCAACGAGGGAGCAGCCAAAAGTAGTTTTCAGATTTCCATTTAAAATATGACACGTCTATTCAATTATATGTGCTACCTTACCTACTAGTGTGTTAATAAGATTGGCAATAGCATACTTGCATTTGTAGAATAGACCACACTGTACACGTCATCTATCAATGAAGGCTTTTTATTCCAAACAATAACAATAAAAAGAAAACTCTTTCCTTAAATATGAATATAAAGCAAGGCAAGACGGAAATGTAACAAACAAAAAATCCAAAACAAAAACGCATGCCAAAGAATTTTCTGCAGAAAAATAAAATAGTAAATATGCTATATTACGCTAAGTAACAGTTTGCAAAACATGCCCCGTTTCGTCGGATTATTTTTTTTTCTTTTCATTTTTGCAATATTTTCAGTCTAAAAAGACTAAAAGAGAATGTCAGGTGTCCAATGGGCCAGAGTAAAAAATGCAGAGATAAAGCCATTGGTTCATCGTTGCATGTGGTTAATAGCCAAATTTCCTTAAAACAGTTTAGCAGGGGATGAAAAATAAATCACAAGTAAGCAGGATGTTTCTGGCTTGCTTTGTTTGTTTAGCAACCAGTGCAGGCAGCAAATGCGCAGATCTCACAGATGTCCATGGGTACAGCAGCTAAAACGAAGACAAGAAATGGAAGCACATCAGGAACACTGCTGAATCATCTACATTTCATAATCATGACCTGGCATGTTATGGTACATTCAGGCAAAATGTTTAATTTATAAATGCCTTACATAATCTGGCCAGGGAAGCAGATGCTCCTCTCTGCCTGCAGAGTGGCAGAAACTCCTGTGGGAGCATGGGGTCAGCGCAGAGGGACACAGTGTTAGCCTTCAGTCTTGGGTTTTGTTGTCCTGTCATTCCGTTACTCTCCGACAACTCTTGAAGCCGCTTCACAGCTTCCATTGAGAAAGACAATCCGTTCTCCTGAAAGAGAAGCAAATGCGGTTACAAAGAAACTACAACTTCATCTAAAGGCTTCAGAATTCACACTGTATCAGTATGATTTGTAATCAATGACAGTCCAGAACAAAAGATAGTTTCATTTCTAAAATTTGAGCTTCACTCTCTTTACTAATGGGCAGAAAATTGTCATTGTTCAAGCCTGCAATCTCATCATGAACACATCAGTCATGCAGTGACGCTAAGGAAGGCACTTACTTCAACTTGCACAGCCTCAGAGGTCCAGCCAAAAGTCAGGACGACAAGGGCGATGATGGCAAATGTAGCTTTCATGGTGACAGTAGACAGTAGTTTGTCTTGCAGTCTTTTTGCGTCTTGTTGTAGACGTGCTCAGCAGGTGCTCAGTTTGATGTTTCTGATTTCCCTTTGCCCACAAGCCTCCTTTTATACACTCCTACCCAGCAGCCCCATTATCATGTGACCATATATGCCACAAATGAGAGCAAAGTTTTTCTCACGGGTTAATAATTTGTGAGATAATAGTTAGTGTTTTACAAGGCTGTAAAAAGAAATTCATAAATCCTACTTTGAGCTCATCGCCTGTCTGATTAGATTTATGGATCTCTGCCTCGCGTCTGCTGTATCTTGGGTTGGTGAACGACTTACCTTGAATTCCTCTGACGATAGTGACTCACAGACCCATTGTTAGCAATTGATCCAAATAATGTGCTTTGTTTAATGTGGAAAAAAGTCGGACAAACAGTTTTTATATATTAATAGCCTTCTTTTCACATATTGCTTTATTTTTTTTACAGAAAAAGTTTATTTATTTCAGTGTCAGTACTTTTCTTTCATATCTTTGATTTTCTTATCAACAAAAACACACCCAAAAGCACTTCACTGGACTAAAGCTATACGCAAATACTGTTCTCTCTGATGTGAGACGTGTACAGAGATCTTATTAGACCCTGACTGAGAATACTCAGTGCAAAAAAATGACTGCTGTTTCTGCTTCTGCTGCAGAAAACAGCTGAACAGAGTTCACTTTATTTATTTAGTCCTTGACAGTCCTACCCTGACTTGAATTCATCATCATGAAAAGTGCATGGTCATACTTTATAAAAGGATTTTCTGAGGTGGTGCAATCCGGCTGCAGTACAGACAAGTTTGTACATCACTTGTTTATCTATGGAAGTATTTCTCTACAGGCTATAGTGCTCATCAGCATCTCTAAGAAACATCTGACCTTCCATTAATAAAACAAAAAAGAGCTGCAAGTACAGTTAATTGACTTGCTTTGGAATGGCACCAAATGTGCAATCACATACAGGGCAGTGGGTGTGGCAGTCCAGAGACACAGCTGGCAGGATTTTAATGAGTTCATTAAAAACAATTTTTTACCCGGAGCATGAAGGATCAGTCTATCCAGTGAACAGACCTGCTGTGGCACAGTGCATCTCAAATATATTTTGGTCATCTTTAGTTTGAGTCTGAACTCTGAAAAAGAAAAGTGTAACTGATAAAAATAAAATTGGTTCTGTCTGAAAGTGCAATTTATCAGGTGATTTCAGCCAGAGCAGGAAAATGATGGTGTTATTTTATCTGTTTTTAATCATCACTTACTTCCCTGAAGAAATCCAATCTAATAACACATTTATTATGTAGCTCACTTCTTTACAATCCCTTATTACGCCTGGAACTACTGCATTTCTGGCTCTGTGTTAAATTTATGTATATACTGGTGCTATTATTGGCCCTTAAGATGAAGAAACATTTTCCTTCTAGCGCTTTCATTCCTTGCATAACCAAAAATATTCTCTAAATTGTTTGAATCACAGCTGTAAGCCTTAATTTGCATTGGGAAAGACTTCTGTCCATGAAGGCAGGTAAAAGATTAAGAGTAACAGTCCAGAAACAAAGTTACTGGACTTCTTTAAGGTAACAAGTGAGCATTTCTTCTGGGTGTTTTAAAATGTTTGTATTTGTTTTAAATGCATTGCCCTAATCACCCAAACATGCTTGTCCTCTGCAGGATTAAAACTCTTTACGGCCATTTAGCAAATTAAACTTTTTTTCTCCCAGCTGTTGGAAATTGTCTTTGAGAAGGAGGGAACAGCAGTGGCTGTTGCTAATTGTCCTGCTGATTTTTTACAATCACAGGGAATTTATCTGTTTATTGAAGCAGATGCTGCTTAAAACTGGGAATTGAATACTTGCTCTAAATGCGCAAGGACAAACTGGAATTACTAATACCCAGATTAGTCACTATATTAGTTATTGGTGATATGATATTTGACGTGGAGAATCACATCAGTTAAGGAGCTAAAGGGGGTTGCTTCAGCTGCCTTGGTGATAATGAAACAGGCGCACTAGAGAGGCAACAAATCAGGAATGGCATTACAGCTGGAGGCCACTGACATATTTTTCCTCCCTCATGTTTTTTTCATTTGTTTTTCATTCGGCTAGGGTCAATGTCACTACTGCTACATGAGGCGATACCCTATAGAGGTTGCACAGGTAGTTCAACTTCTCCAGGGTGGCATATTGATAAGAGCCAATACCAGAAGGTTTACTGTGTCTCCCAGTGCAGCCTGAAGAGCATGGAGGATACAGGCAGTTACTCTGGGAGAATTGGACAGGTCCCTAACCCATTAGCAGGACCGTTATTAGCTGCTTTGTGTTCATCCTGTTACAAATTGATCTCTACCAGGCCACTGGTGTAAATGTCTCTGACAAAATAATCAGGAACAAACTTTGTAACAGTAGCCTGATGGTGGGTTGGTGTTGGGTCATTGGCCAGCATAGACCTTTACAGGATCGGTAACAGCACCCTGACTGACTGACATTAGTTACCCTAGTTCTCATAGGATGAAGACATTGACACCACTAACTGTCCCTAATGCTCACCTGACCTAAATCCAATCAAGCACCTCTGGGACATTGTGCTTTGGTCCATCTGATGCCAACAGGTTGCACCTCAAATTTTCCAGGAGCTCAATGATGCCCTGGTCAAACTGTAACTGTGTCCCAAAACCTACTTGGGACGTTGGGCTACGTCCCAAGTAGACCGAGTCGGCTGGAAGTGTGAGGATTGACAAATGGGATGTCTAGCCTTCAGATTTGTATCACCAGCTGTTCCCGCCCTTACCGCTTCTCCCTGTCCTTATGGCTTTGACGTTTATTCAGCTCAGTGCGCCAACATTTTTGGAGACATCTGTTACCCACCAGTTCGATCGCTGACCGCGGGGGTCTGAAAACGATGTGCCGGGAGTCCGCTGTTTTCGCTGGCTCTAGTGAACCTTGATGACCCGCTCAGCAATTGAGCTGGTGGGTAACAGACGTCTCTGAAAATGTCGGCGCACTTTTGTAAATACGTGATGTCTTGATAAACCAAGCAGATATTTGAAGTTTACACAGCTACATTCTCACCTGATAATATGTTAAAAGTTTATTTTGTGACCCAGAAAGAGTAATAAGAGTAATACTAAACAAAGTAGCTGCTGCCATTGTTGGAAACTGGAATTGCCCGGGCCACACTATGAATTCTGGGATATGATGGCCCACGTAGGATACACCAGACCCATCCTACAAATTTGGGGAAATGTAGGCTGCATTTGTAGGAGTCTACGAATTGGGACAGCCTACGTCGCGTCGCTGTGATGTAATCGGCCTACAAATGCGGCCCACGTCGGCTGCGGCCGAGGTTTTGGGACACAGCTAATGAGGCATCCTACTATTTCTAACACATTACCCAGACTATATCAGTATAGATATCCAATATTATTATTGTTTTTCCTACTGAAGTAAAGTGTTTCTTTAATGTTTTGAGCAGTGTACTTTATTTCTTCCTTACCGGAGAGGAAAGTTACCATTTTGACTTTACTCCTGTGAATTCAGTGGTCTTCAGATTTCTTTATTACTGAATTGACTTTTACAACAGTCCGCTCCAAATATTGGTTATCACATCTCACCTTATTTGATTTATAGCCACACTGGGAGTGGTGTTTTATCCACTTCTGTTTTCACAGTTTGGTGATGGCCCCCAGTGTAACTGCTGCCTATGCACTTTATTGAAGTGAGTTTATCTTACTGCTGAGCAGTCACACACTTTTAATGGCAGAGCAGACTCATTCATGCTAATTTATGGCGCTTTCGTGGGTAAAAATTAGTTAAAGTGAAGCAGCCACTCCCAAATTCCCTAGGGTTTCCCACAGCGGATGGACCTGCCTGTTTTGATTTGGCACAGGTTTTATCCTGGATGCCTTTCCTGAGACATCCATGCCATTTATTCAGGGCTAGGAAAACACTAGCTTTTGACCCCATAGGTTGGGTTTGTGTTTGGCATTGACCACCTGCTCAACCTGCTCCACTGACCTGAACCTGTACTGACACAGTACATTTGAAACATTTTTAAGATAAAAACATTTCACAATGGCACATAAACATATATAGCTAATGTGTATATTTGATGTTATCACTAATTTCCCATTGCCAGGAAATAAGTTTGCTTTTGATGGTTTTTGTTTTTTTACTCAGATGTGCCACATTTGGTGTCACTAAGAGGCCAGTGTCATGGTGGTTTAGTTTTTATATATTTCAAACTCGATTAAACAATGTCTGAGTGCAGCTTGAATGGAGACAGACAGGATTTCTGGCAGAAATGACAAAGGATCACAGGTGTTACTGATGGAGGCGACAGCTTCATCACGCCTCATGGCATCGTGTCAAAAGGCAGGCGAAGATTAATCTGTCCAACTAGACATTAATTTTTCCATCACTGCTGATTGGAATAGGGGCTGAGAAATGTTTGTGAAAATTGGAGAGTCATTAAAGAAAAAGATATTTGTGTGTGTGTGTGTGTGTGTGTGTGTGCGTGTGTGTGTGTGTGTGCGTGTGCGTGTGCGTGTGTGTGTGTGTAAGCTAAAGGGTGTCAGGAAGGACGTCAGGATGTTATCTGTCTGAATGCGTCAACAATTGCGACATACAGGAAACCTGTACTATGTGCCACTCACACAGTTTATAATGGCACTGACTCAACCCAATTGAGACACTGCATGATGTAAGCAGGGATAATGGTAACTTGAGATGTCTTGGGTTTGTTGTGGTTCGGAACTATATAAATAAAATCAAATTTAATTAAATTAATAAAAACATAAACATTTGCTTGTGTCACAATTTAAAGGCTGTGTTAGTCAGTCTTTGCATTGCCTTTATCATACAGCGAGCATGGAAGGGTGGTAGTAGTATATGAGGCTAGGACTGCACTGTTAATCAATAATCTTCACTTCAGACAGGAAAGGATTCTCTTTTGAAACCGGTCCAACGGGCTGCCACGTGAGGCTGTCTGGCGGAAATGTGTGGGCAGTACAGTGTGATGTAAAAATATTGGGATAAGTCGATACATGTTAATAATTTAAAAGTGCTGAAATATTTAAAACCTCATCATTATTATGGATTGATTTGATGTGACAAAGTGTTGCGCAATAGGTTAGAGCTGGTGAATTTAACTGGGTCTGGCATTTTTCTGCACTAAGTGACCTCTGTTAATCTCAAATAAAATAAACAGACCAGACTAGTTATCAGTTGTCAAAAACTTTTTTCACATCACCATTTGTCTAAACTTGTGAAAACAAACAGTTTTCTGTTTGCAAAAAGTGAATAATAGCCTCCAAGTCATGGCAAAGGGCAATTATTCAGACTAATGGCAGCAGTTTAGGGTGGAGAGAGTAAATCATCAGCCTGAGAGTGAATAGAATCTCTTTAAGTGGTGTGACTTGTCACCAGTGACTCAAGTGGGCCAATTAAACTATACATCAAACTTCAGGCTGGAAAGATGTATTTCTGAAAAATACCCCTGCATTAAAGCAAACAAACAAACACACAAAAAATCATCACAGATGCTCTCATCAATGCAGGACAAGAACACGGCCTAAGCACCACATCCATATTGATAGTCTGCTGCCTCTTTTCCACTGGTAGAAACTCGGCTGAACCCGACTTGATGCTGCTCTACTCGGTTTTAGTCGTTTTTCATTATGCCACTTAATGTGCATTAAGTCAAGGTCATTACAGCAATACAGCCGAAAGTCATGTGACGCCATTTGTATGCGACACAGTGACACTGAGGAGATGATATACCTGCTGCTCTGTCACACTCAGGGACTTTGCTGTAATTGATGCCCATTCTGTTCTGTGCCCTAGTAGCGGTCCAGCTGTTGCTCTTCCTGCCACAGACTTTAACATTTTCCAACTTGGAAAAAACATTTCTTTGTCTAAACTCCTCCTGACTTTTTGTGATTATGATTCATGTTTTTAAGGCTGTAAAACATTTTGAAATTATGTCATCCAATCATATGGTCATTGAGAAAATTGTATTTTACAAGGAGATAGCGAGAAATCCAAACTTGCCACGGTTACTGCATTTTTTTATTGTTGGATAACAAACCTTTGCCCTTTTTATGCATTGCTGCAGCTGAAGACAATTTATTATTTCAAAACAACTTTGACTCATTTATCCTTTATCATAACAACATCAAGATAAAAATATTCTACCTATTTATCACTGCAATTTATCAGTGTGGGTGTGACTGAAGGTAAGACACTGGTAATTTGAAAAGTTTGAAAAGGTTTGAGTACTATAGTATGTTGTTGTTTATAACTGTTACAAACTGCACCCATACTTCAATAATAATTTGCACTCTGTTATTAAGTATTTAATATTAAACTGATAACATATAAAACTGAACCCTTGATAATGTTTTTATTTATTCAGTTTCCTCAGTAAAACTTAATAAACAACAGCATGTTTAATATACGATACGCTCAGAGTATCAGTTCAAAATATTAGCTCAGAAAGTATTCAGACTTTTCACTTTGTTATATTGTAATACAGCCTATCCATAATTAGTAATCTATAATGGCAAAGTGAACTTTGACTTCATGGCTTCATTTGCTTCTGACATATAGGGCGTGTGAACATACAGCTTTCTACCAGTGGAGTCCAGTCAAGAAATAACAACATTGCGGTCATATTAAATGATTCAAATATTAAATAACAACTAAAATTTTATCTACTGCCTTCAATTTCTCATGTAATTGACTATAATAGACTGTCTAATCTGGTGTTAATCTGGTGATAACCATAACTGAAATATTCAGTTCAACAAATTCACAATACCAGATTTTATACTCTAAAGACCCAACAATTTTAGAGAGAAACCCCAGCAATCTGGCAGTACGTTGGCACGGTGCTTAAAGTAGCACTGTTACCTCACAGCAAGACGGTCCTGAGTTCACCTCCACTGTCTGTCTGGCACCTTTCTGTGTGTATTTTGCATGTTCTTCCTGTGTTTGTGTGGGTTCTCTCCGGGTACTCCCAACTCTCTGGGTGGAAGAGAATGGATGGCTGGATGAAAACCCCAGCAAACACATAGCCTCTTATAAGCTAGCGCTTGGTGACATGGGGAAGGAGACAGGCTTCTGCTGATTAAAAAAAAAAAAAAAAAAAAAAAAACAAAAAAAAAAAAAAAACCCCCCTTTTTTTTTAAAAAAACCCCAATTTT
>VURO01003407.1:12843-23306 GCA_015108175.1 Pelvicachromis taeniatus | reverse complement strand
GTGTATATATTTACACAGAGAGAGAGAATAAAAAGTATCTGTCCATCTGTTCTTTTTCTTTCTCCTCCTTATCTGGGTCTGGGTCACTGACACAGCAGTTTAAACAGATAATCCCAGGCCTCCCTCTCCCAGGATACCTACTCCAGCTCTGGATGTGATCCCGGGGCATTCCCAAGGTAGCCGAGAGATATAATCTCACTTAGAAGGCACCCGGGAGACATTCTGGTTAGATGCCCAGACCACCTCAACCTTTTGATGTTGGGGAGTAGCACCTCCACTGTTAACCCCTTCAGAATGACCGAGCTCTCTCCCCTATCACTAAAGCTGAACCAAGACACCCTTCAGAGGTCGTTCATTTCTGCAACCTCAGTCTTATAGTCACAGCTTGTGGCCGTAGTTGAATCGCCACCTTGGGGAGGTTTTTTTACCCTAGTGACCACATGAGCTGTGTCGCTTGGGGCAATTTGCTCCTGATAGGCTCCCAAGGCAGCCAGGCCTAGGAAATGTGGAATGTAATAAATAATTTTGAAGTTGCTGCATCTATAGAAATAGATAGAAATAAGAAAATCTGTTTTTTTTTAAACCTTCATGTTATTTATTTTCTCTGATCTGTGAATATAATGAATTATTTATAAAAAGGTGTTTAACTGACGTCAGATGGTAAGCCTCGAGCTGTGATGCTCTGCTTTATTTAAAATATTAAAAATTCTTCAATTCAATTTTATCTAAGACGATGTTGCCTGGCCACATGTGTGAGAATAAATTCAATAGTAATAATAGTGATGTCAATCATTTTGTTAACAGAACTAGTAAATTCTGCTACCCAGGTTAGCAACCGTTTTTCTTTATTTATTTTGTGTTTTCTTTGTCTTATTGTTGGAAACCGATCTGGTAGGATATCATAACTCCAGGAGGGGAGTGATTTGAGGTTTATACTGTTGGAATTCAGCAGGGTCTGTTTCTGCAGCTGCCACACACATTTATTTTCATGTGCTGATCATCGTCTCCTCTGAGCTCACAAAGCAAAGTGGATCGCTGATGAATAATGCATACTAATGCCCAAAAATATTGCCCTCAAGGATGAGCCCAAGAAGTATGCGTTCAGAATCTTTGCATTACATCGTGCATGGATGGGATGATTTGCGTCTGCACTCCCAACATAAGTGATTCAGTCTAATTTTATTTCCTGGGAACATTTATGTCAACCAGGTGCTGGAGGTTGAAGTAATCACACTGCTGCAAATATTTCATTGAAGAGAAAAAGCAGGCGTCTGGAGTGAACCATGCAATACCTGCTAGGAATGACGCAATCAGTTATTTAAAATTGGGTTACGCAACAAAGTTCCGCAAGTTCCCCTTTCTATGAGAGTTAAATGACTGGGTCTACTAATTATGATACATATCACCATCCGTAAGAAATAAAAAGTTATAAACGTGTTTTTGTTAAACAACAGCATGTCAGTACAGTATGATGTATACTTCCCACAGCATATAAGCTGTGCTTTTCCTCTGTTGGTCACACTAAAGAGGCTTATCTTATCTTAAAATTCATTTACACTGTTCTATTTTCCACTTCTGCTTTTCTGTTTAGTGATACAGAAAGACATCCGGTCTAGATATGGCTTACTGTTTCTTCTTTTTACGATTTTGCTCAAGGTAACAGAGCATTTGACATCTTTTCACAATGAAACTCTTTTCTTCTACTTCCTGCCTATATGGTGTATATACAGGAGCTGCCAGAAAATGACAGATATGCAACGACCTGTGCAGTGACCTTCATACGCACAATATGCCTTACAACATCTAGTTGCGGGGTGTACGATGTGAGTGAATGTGACTTGCCTCGTGGGGGAGAGCCGGGAACAGGTGCTGGCACTGTCAGCTTGTTAACACTGGGTAGAGAAGTGGCTCCTTCGACAGAGTGCTGCACATATGCAACACATTGCCTTTGGCTGTGGGGCGTATATTATGTGCAGGCATGCGTACATGTGAAAAGGCAGTGAGCGTATGTGCATTGCACACAGTCATGCTTCTGGGCCATTGATTGGGTGGCTTTATTTGATTTGTTTTCCAGGGATTATTCAGGTAAAAAAAAAAAATGCACAGGAGCCTCAACTTTCTGTGTAAATATGTGTCTCGATCATAGGTGTTGTGTAGCGTGTTACTGCAGAGAGAAACTAAAATACAAGCAAAACACAGCCACTTATTTGTTGTCCAATAGTACTTTATAGGTTTTGGCATACATTTTGTTTTGGATACATTGTTAGAGGATTATTATGTAGCTCAGTTTTCTACAAAAGCTTTGGGAGCCAGAGTTTTATGAAACCCCCCCTTGGGTTATGTGCAAAAAATTCGCTCAAACATCACAAATTAGGCCCCTAGATGACCCATTTCTAGAAGAACTAAATTGACACAATGAATTATTCCATTCAGTCTTGTGGCCTCTATAACAAGACGGGGAGGTAGAACAGAGGAGAAATTAGGACACTCAATTCTTGCTTCTCCCATTTATTCCATCAAAGCCATTTAGACAGATTTGCCCAATTTATTCTGTGATTTTTATACCCTCTCATTTGGAGGATGGGAAAGAACGAAGAAATGGATATGATTTTGGAGAAATTGGTACTTTGTAGATAAAAAAAAAAAGACAGGCATAATGTGTTAGAATTAATTTAATTCTGGTGAAGTTGTAAGGAACTTGACGTACTGTTTTCCTTTTTGTAAAGACACTCGTGGCACTATGCCCCAAATACATCACTAAAAGCTTTCAGCGATAAAGCCAAAGGAAAGAGTTAGAATATAGTTTAGGGTAAAATGATGGTTCGGTGGAAGAGAAACAGCGAAAGATGGAGATTATGGGAGAAGGTTCAGTCAGTCAGAAAGTGTAACCTATTTAAATGTGCAACGTGAACTTACTTTTATAAAAATACAAAGTACAGTGAGTACAGCACGTGTGTCTTGTTGCTGCTAAGCTTTGCATAGTGCTGTACATCAAACAGAGCACAACAAAACAAGATGGTCTCGAACAAATACTACTTGAGCTCAGCTCCACTGCCAAATCCTCTAGGTCCACGGGGTATATGGTTACTGTCACCTGTGGGTTAAAGCCTCCTCTCTGGTTTGATGTCTGAATATTAGGTTATTTGATGCTGCTCTTTCAAGTCAGCCTGACAGGACAAGACAGCAAGCAGATTTCCCACAAGTACTTTAACTGCTCAGCAGAGAGACATCTTCAAAGCACAGCTCCCCTTTGTGCCCTCTATGTTTTGTATCCAGCTGTAGGTGCATTACATGTCAGTTTGGTGCCGTCTAGTGGGGTTTATGTAGAATTGCAGGATTTAGTCTATTTTTTTGTTCTTTTTTTCTGTTGAAGTAACTGGGGTTTTTTTTCTTTTCTTTTATCCACAGTGACAATGGTGTTGTTTCTGATTGGGATCTCTATTCCTGTGAATAATTCTTCTCATGAGAACCAAACTGCAGGTAACTGATGAAACAACTGAGCAATTATATTGCCTAAGACATAAATGTTAAAGCCAGCCTTTTCACATATAAATGAAAACCAGTAAACTGACTTGAATTCACTCAGGACCTTTACTCGATCTTGTGTAACTCGTATCTCATGACTTAGTTTGCAAACTTGAGACATATATTGCTGATCTTTTCTGTTACTCTATATTTTACTATATTTTATGTGCTATTGTCATTTTTGGCTTCAGCTACAATGTTTCAAAAAATGTACAAAGTCATGCTGTAAAGAAGAGATTCACATTTCACGAAATAAAGTTCTTAAGTTAGGTGAACTAATCATTTTCACATCTGTCTGTCAAATCTAATACTAGCACCAAATTGAACGGACTATTTCTACACAGTGATTAGTGACTTCCGGGAAAAATTGTCCAGCAAATGCCCTTAAAACCACTTTACAAATTAATTTAAATTAAATTCAAATAATACAAGGAAAAAATAAGTGCTCTTTAAAGGTTAATAAATAAAAGTGATTCCAACATTTGAAGAACAAAACCAAGATAAGCTCTGCTTCGAATGCAAATAATGTATTTGCACTATATTTCTTTAATATAGGGTTGTCAAACATACGGCAAGCCCCAGGGGCCAGAATCAGCTGAGCAAAGACTCCAATCTGGCCAGCTGGATGGCTCTGGAAAATGTACTGGAGAGCATAGATTTAGGACTTCAGAATGTATTTTCATAGGTTTTATAGCTTTTCCTACTCATGAAGACCTCCCCATTGCCATTAATGCTACACGAAAGTAGTTAAGTAATAGATAAATAATTGAAGCACAGAAAAGTTCCTGTGTTTTCATTACTCTACTATAGAAATGTCTGTTTTGTTTTTAAAATGGGTCAACAGTAAAAAAAATAAAAAATAATTCATAAGTCACTCTCAGTTTTGAAATTACAGGAAAGTCTAGACACTGAGCTACCAGAACTTTTAAAATTTTTACACTTAAATGTATTTATTCCTGATTACTCGTTTTTTTCATTTACTACACCAACATTTGTTTATCAAGTAGAAAAACTGAGATGTACTGTTGAAATTGCACTTTTTTCTTATATTCACATATCTCAGTGATATTAAATGTGTAGTTAAATGTCTTTACACTGACAGCAAGGGATCAAAGTGTGCTACATGTGGCCCTTGACATCCCAGATATAGTATATTCCTCAATAAGATGATATCTACATTAGCAGCTTGTTTTGTTGTAAGCTAATATACTTTGTTCACTTTGTTTTCATCTAGGAAACTCCACCCATCAGGGTGCGCATGTGTTGCCTTCAACACTGGTTTTATCCCTTCTTCTTATTATCGTTGTCCTGCTGACAATCTACTGCCTGAGGTGAATAAATCTGCACATGCACGTTAACACTTTCTCACTTATTCCAGCTCCCTTTTAACGTGTATGTGCACGAGCATGAGGGTAAATGCATCAGGTCGGGGGGGGGGTTTGGTTTTTAAAAAGGCGGTCAGCAGTGGCTTATGGATAAACAGCTGCTCTTCCACTAAGACAGTAAACAAAGACAGCTAGGTCAAGTCATGCCAGAGACACTCATTCACTGACCAGCCAGCTGACAACAACATGAGGAGGAACAGCTTTAGTGCTATGAGATGGTTGATATTGGTTTTGGTATTTGTTGTTTACTTTTGTGCTTAGTGGCACCATTGTAGAGATCAAGCTTAGCTTAGTTTATTTTTCCTTCTCTTTAATAGATGTTTTTGCTTTCCTTCACCTCTCACCCTTTCTTTACTGTAGGTTCAAAAACCACAGAAAAGCTCTAGTTACTTCAGTGGATAAAAAAATTCCAAATGGCTTCTTGGAGGAGCAAGGTACGTTTGTGCTGTACTCAATATAACCACTGCATGAAAATATAAAGCAACCTTTTTGCTTTTTAAGCCTTTTTTTATTTGGTTTGTAAATTCAAGCTCTTTATGGACAAGAACAATTTCACGATCTGGAGTCCAAAGTAGCTGTGAAGGCTCTTACCCCGTAGGGAACCATATGAAGTTTCACTTCATGTAAAAAAAACTACATAAATAAATAGAAAGGCCAAATTCTGAGTTAAGACAGTTTTGTGTAGCAGCGGCATGTTTATGGCTTAAGGAATCATTTCTGTCATGATATACCCCCTGAAGTAGGAAATCTTAATAGCTATCAGGCTTGTTTTTGCAGGTGCTGTAAGAGCTTGTAATGTTCTCTACAGGGAGACATTAGCAGTCTGACCACCATATATTCTTTTAACCACAGGAGAGCAGACAGTGGTCCTCCTCCCCAGATCTCCTTCACCATCCAAGAGGTACTTCCCTATCCCTTTGGACTCATTGGAGGAGGAGTACCGGATACGCTCTGCAGATGATGGCAAGCTCTTCAGAGAAGAGTTCAATGTAAGCATGAATTTATTTGGTGTGGATTGAGATCTTTGTTCTGCAACCATACAGCAAAAAGTGTACAAAAACAGTACTAAGATTATATGTTAGCAGCCTTTGTACCCGTGGCTTTATTTTTATCTCATGAGGATTGGATTCTCCCTTTATAGTCACTGCCGTGTTACTACCACCATGGGTCCTTTGAGGAGGCGAGCAGAGAGCACAACAGAGAGAAAAACAGATATCCAAATATTTTACCATGTGAGTGAGGATCTATATTCTGCAGTTGGAGACAGTATTTCTGAAAAAGCCCTCCGGCTTGCAGACTTATTGATAGCCAACATAAGGAAACGTGCTGTGGGCTGAAATGAAAATTAAGAAACACTTTTATTTACTTTTTTTCTCCTCTGTTCCACAGACGATCAGTCAAGGGTGGTGTTAAGTCATCTCGATGGACACCTGTGCTCAGACTACATAAATGCATCTTACATAGATGTGAGTAGTAATTACGTTAAGCTATAAAGTGAATAAATATCCTCATCAAAATGTTCATTCACTACTGTTTTGCTTTTTTGCTTTTTTATCAACATAGGGTTATAAAGAAAAGAACAAATTCATTGCAGCTCAAGGTAAAAGCACATTTTCTTTCATCTTACCCAAGTTTATAACCATTCTCACTTTGATTTTACTGCTTCATTTCTTGGTTCTGTTTCAGGTCCAAAACCTGAGACAGTGGCTGACTTCTGGCGAATGATTTGGGAACAGAAAACAGCAACTATAGTAATGCTGACAAATTTAAAAGAAAGGAAGGAGGTATTCTCTCTCTGCACTGCATTATTCTAAAGAAATATAAAATCCCTGTGCCTCCGATGCACGTTTTTGTAAAAACCTTTTTAAATTCTCAAGACCCCAAAGTCATGGACATAATTTATTCGACCCCCTCTCTTAACTGAGAATCCATGCAAAGTGTCACCCCGCAGATTACTTAGCATCGCATTAAATTTAGCCTCAAAGGGATGATCAATTGAGCGCTCAACAGCAGGTTTGATGGGGCAGAATAGAGGCAATGGGGATCAATGATGAAATAATTGTTGATAAGATCCTAAGAGGCTTCATGATAATTAGTCTGAGAATGTATTTAATGAGTTGAAACGTCATTGTGAAGCTCTTATTGACTGAAAGAGTAGCACAAAGTCGCTGTGATTGCCTTTGAATTTGTAAAATGCACACATCAAATAGATTATATGTAGCTATAGTATGTATAAAATAGATGCACATCTATAGCCACAACTGCAAGGACAAAAGAACTGCTATGCATTTTTAGAGGCATTCATTTTCCTTCCAGTGCTACAAAAATAATTTGTATTGTTTTTCTCTCACCAGGAAAAATGTTATCAGTACTGGCCAGAAAAAGGCTGCTGGATATACGGGAACATCAGGGTGGCGTTAGAGGATGTCATTGTACTGGTGGACTACACCATTAGAAAATTCTGTGTTCAATATGTGAGTAAATGATGTGAATCTACACATACTATATGTACTGACCACCATACTATATGTACTGACCACCTACATGTTAGTCTTACAGGATCTGCTCGGCCATGTAAACCATGGCATGAAGCTCCCAGTGCACAGTTTTGGTGCTGATTTTAATACCAGAGCTTTAGAACCTATTGTTTTTTTAAGTCAGCACAACGTTGCGTTGTAGTAAAACTGTGCCACTTACACGTGATAGTGGAATATCTTGGAGGGAAGAAATTGCACAAAGCTTCATAACGAGGTGCTTGATTTTATACAGCCGTGGCAATGGGACTGAAAACACCTGAATTCACAAATTAAAAAGTGTGACCCAGTACGTATGTGCATATAGTGTATAAACACCTGCCAAAGCACTGCAAAAAACATCTTTGTGGTAATTCCTGCTACAGTAGGTGTTTCCAGGAGTATATTTCACACACCGGTGTGTATGTGTGATATGGTTTTGCAGCTGTTAAATACTGTACTGTAAGGAAAGGAAAAATAAACTTTGATTACTGCTTTTATTTAAACATTTACACATGGTTTAAAAGTAATAGTGTAATTTTCTTAATATTCTTCTTAATTGCTGTAATAATGTAACAATCTATTTGTGTCTTTGCTAGATTCTTATTAAATATTGAAGAAGAAACTAAGCTGCGTTGAGATGGTGCAAAAATGGTCCCCATGGGGAAATTGGAGCATTTTAGCAAATGTTAACGGGATCCAAAATATAATAAATAAATGAAAAACAAGTATGGAAACATATTAGAGAATATCAAAGGCTACAGATAACAGACACAGCATAAATTATAAATATGTAGGTGTATTTAAAATACAGCGAGAACTGTATTAATATGCAGTGTTTGGTTCCCATTATTTTATCTTTAGAAATTCACACACATACAGTATCTGTGTTTTTTCTTGTCTTTTTGACTGTCGAGTTGGATGCCAACTCAGTGTACTGCGAAGCCTTCAGATTCCAAAATTCACTTTGTTCCCTCTCCATCTGAAGCCAGACGAGCACAGATATCCTCTCTGACTCTAAAAACTGTGACTGCTGTAGCTCTTCAGTACAAGCTGACAGACTGGGTGCTTTAACATTCAGCTCTCAGAACACAAAGCAACCAAGTGTTCAAGAGAATGAAATTCTGATCTCTAGAGTATCGATGAGAAATGAAAGTGAGGCAAAGTGTTTAATAATTACATTCTACCCCAAAAAGCAAAATGACAAAAAAAATCAATAAAACTGAAGTTCCTTTTCTAGTAGGTACCATTTTATGGTTGACTTGGCTTTGAAAAAAATAAAAAGGATAGCTGACTGATTTGTGCCTTCAAAGCATTATTTATGCTGATATGAACCTTGTGTGTCTTTGCTTCACAGCAGGGCAGCGATGGTCCCAGAGCTCCCCGGCTGGTCACCCAGCTTCACTTTACCAGCTGGCCAGACTTCGGAGTGCCATTCTCACCCATCGGCATGCTGAAATTCCTTAAGAAGGTCAAAGCTGTCAATCCATCCTACGCTGGACCTATTGTTGTGCACTGCAGGTAAAATGTGCAGTAAAAAGGAAGCCAGACGAAGGCATCTGAGCACAGTTATATAAATCCAGTCTGAGTTGATGCATTTCATTGTTAGGGTGCAGGAAAGACTTTTTCAGTGCTCATAGTTATGAGTAAAGGTAACAAATTTAATAAAAACTACAGTTAAGCCCATTGTGGATGAATAAAAATCCTTACATAGGGTGTGTATATGTCGCCTGACCAACCAGTGTTAAGCCCCACCAAAGAAATCTGCAGCCAACTGTAGCAACTGCTGCAACAGGTGCTCAGGGAGGTAGAACTGTTGTTCTTGAATGGGGCCCATTGAAAAGACCTCAACACCCCACTGTGGAATCCAAGCTCTGTGCTCCCAGAGGTGTCGTTTGCTGAAATGACCCTTGTAAATTTATTAGGGGTGCGCTTGGGCTTCAGAGGTGAAGTACTTCTACATATGGTTGTAGCTGTTCACAATTGACTTCTATGTTGAGAGAAATATAATAACGTATGCCAAAAAAAAAAAAAGCGCAGGTGTTTGTATTATGTATACATTCATTCCTGTGAAGGCTCTTGCACATGTAAATATAATGTTACATGCAACCCTTTCCAAACACATTTTAGTGGGGTTGTGTACACGTTGCTGTTTGTTACAGAGAAGACCTTGAGGTTTCTTGTTTGTGTTTCCACAGTGCCGGGGTTGGGCGGACTGGGACATTCATTGTCATTGACAGCATGATCGACATGATGCACATAGAACAGAGAGTGGATGTCTTTGGGTTTGTGAGCAGAATACGAGAACAGCGCTGTCAACTGATCCAGACAGATGTAAGTATTGACCCTTTCCGACCTGTTGTACCTTGGACTGACAGCTCAACTCGCTGCTCTGGTCGTGGCATAAACAAGTGAGGGCATAGGAAACAACAATGTCTGTGATGCAAAAATAGTGGGAAATAGTTTGGCAAACCAAAGCAGCTACTTCTACAACTTTGTCTTCTTGTCTTCCTCTTTCTTAGATGCAGTACTCCTTTATCTACCAGGCTCTGCTGGAGTACTATCTGTATGGAGATACGGAGCTAGATGTGTGCTCTCTGGAGGGCCATCTGCAGAGGCTTCACAACACCAGGGCTCCCCACGACAGGCTGGGCCTGGAGGAGGAGTTCAGGGTACGCAGAAAGAAGCTCTCTCTTAAACATTTCAGTCAGTAATGAATCGTCCCCATCACCCTGCGCCCTGCATGGGTATATTTTCATGGAAAACTTGCCCAGGGTGCAGCTCTTGGCAGTAGTAACATAAATAACAATGCTTTGGATCAACTAAACTTTATAAGGCACCACCATCTGCCTCATAGAATTTACTGTAGCTCTGTGAAAATTTCACATTTTCGCTACAAAGTATCTTCACTGTTCCCTACACACTAGAAGGAATTATTCCCCAATGCCTCTTCTTCACCTTTTCTTCATCTCTACCTTAATGTTTTTTGTCCAGCTTCTTGGGTTTTACTTGTTATAAGTATGGAAATGTTCCAGCGTCA
>VURO01003405.1:10169-23129 GCA_015108175.1 Pelvicachromis taeniatus | reverse complement strand
GAATCACTTCCTTTTCGGTTAAAATATCCCCATACTGTAGAACTGCGTGTTCGGGGGGCGTGGTTTAAGTCGACATGTTACCGCTACTCGCTGCCGCCATGTGTTTTTTTGAAAGTGATGACGCATCGACGCAAATTTTTTACGTCAACATATTTTACGCGTCAATGTAATCGATTGCGTCGACGCGTTGTCCCAGCCCTAGTATATATGTGTGTGTATGTGTATATATATATACAGATACACACACATATATAATCTATCTATCTATCTATCTATCTATCTATCTATCTATCTATCTATCTATCTATCTATCTATCTATCTATCTATCTATCTATCTATCTATCTATCTATCTATAATGCTTTAAATGCATTAACAGCTGTGCCTTTTAGCACCTTATACGAGTTGTAAATAAAAGGCAGAAAATGGTTCTCTGATCTAAGTAAATGTGCGGCTCTAATATAAGTTAGAAAAACTGTCCAAATAAGTCTTCCCCGGCAAAGAATTACCTCTGAAGTCAGTATGTAATTACCACTCCAGTGCCTGTAACGTCCCTAATTAAGTCCATATCACAATGTTAGAAGACAAAGAGTCAATGAGGAAACAAAACAAAGGAGAAAGGGACAACGAGTGAAAGTACAAGACCAAGAAGGAAGAGGGAGGAGGAAGACAACTTGGCCAAACAAACAGAAAATTTATAAGAGTCAGTGCAAAGTGCCTGTGTGACCTTTGCTGCTTTCCTTTGTGCATCACGACTATAACCGTGGCAACACTGTCACCTCCACGGACACACGCACTACACACGGAAACATCTTTAACGTCTCCTGTGCGGTTCCCTCATTCCTAATGACAAGTTGCTCTATTCCCAGCGTGTTAATGGCCACCATGCAATGACAGAAATATGACCATAAGAATCGTGTGGCTGTGTAGGTGCACGGAGCAGGAGATGATAAGGTATGACTGCCAAATTGCTACTTAATGGGAGGTCAGTCTTTTTATTTGGGTGTTCTGCAGCGACTAATGTGTCACGGGCAATTATCACATACTATATATGCTCGCAAGGTATCAAGGTCTTGCGTGGGATGTTTCATCGTGTGTGGACTGCATTATTTCGCTTTACAACAGACCATTACACAACCTCTGTAATGTGACTTTTTTTTTCCCTGCTAAATGCGATTTGGGTCAATGAAAGTATTTTACAGCATTTTGCTGAAATTTCCTAAAAGCATGAAGCATCCAACACGACTTTAATTTAACCAAGTGAATGTCTGTGTATCCAATTTTTTTTTACATACAGATTCGATGAAAATACACATAATTCAGAAACGTTCAGCTTTGTGTCTGAAACATAACAAAAATCCAAACGTCTACTTAAAATGATAAAGAAAACCCACAAACAAACAGAAACACACTTCAAGAATCCCATGCATCCACAAGGCCCTGACCCATATTCTTTAATCCGTTTCCAACAGGGGGACAAGACGCTACAGCTATCATGTTCGTTCTCTCTTATTTTTACCAGGACTGAGGACGAGGGAGTGTGTGCGTGTATGAAAATAGCAGCAGAAATAACACAAGCATCACATCATTCTGTCATCAAGAAGAACACTCGTATTTCAACACTTCCTTGCATCATCCTTGCTTTGGAGACATCTTTGTGGCAGAAAATAAGCCTATTCATATGTGGAATGATTACAGTGTGTGTGTGTCTGTGTGTGTGTGCGAGCATGCATGCATGGTATTAAATAGGTCTTGGTAATAAATCTGATGGTTGCTGCCACTGTATAAATATAGCCGAGGGATTTGGTCGTGTTAGATGTTCCCATTTCATCACCGCTGACGCTTCGTCGCATCAAATGGCTTAAGCTGAGCTCCCAAACAATGAACAGTCACAGAGAAAAGACGCGTGTTAGAATGGTGCATACGAGAGGCATTGTTCTGCATGACATACCTGACCACACCCGGGACAGTCGTTTCCATTCTCACAGGTTCTCCGGCGTGACTGGATGCCGCCGCCGCAAGGCACAGTGCAGCGTTCCCACGCCGACCAGGCGGACCAGTAGACGTGTGGCGGGCAGGGCAAGTGTTCGTTGCAGTACCTGAGAAGTCACATAAGCACAGATTTAAACTCATAGTAGTCAAGCTCAGCCGCATTCAGCTCACAGCTTATCTCATGGTCTCCTACACGTCCAGCCGGCAAATTTTATACATAGTAGGTTTCTCTACTTAAGTCGATTTAGCCTGAACATGGCTGCTATGCATCTGCAAGCCACTGAGCAACCATCCTCCAACTCAGCTTATCATTTCGTTCTGCTTCTGTATCAAACGATGTCTGTCTATAGCACCTGCTCCGCCCCACTAGTCTGCAAATAGATGCAGATGGAAATAGCTGTCTGCCTTTAACTGCAGCAGTCCTGACTTAAACATAAATCCAAGCGCTCCAGAAGGACAGAGAGAAGTTATCGAGTAATTTTGGGAGTTTATTCTGCTTAAAATGTGAATATTATATCTAACCAGCCTCACCCTCTGTATTCTAGGTTGCATCACTATGTTAGCTGACCACTCCACACTTCATATCACTGCAACAAGCTGTAAACAACACTGTCATGTCATGTTTAATAGCAGACTTGTAAGCAGCTGTCTTTAAGACGGATATTACCCTCCAATAAGAAACTCAAGTGTCCAATAATACTTAATCTGTAGCTGTTTCTGTCTCCAAAAAAACCCCTGAGCAGAGACTAAGGCTCTGACAGGAGTTAGTTTGAAAGCTTTCACAACAGAGGGTACCTTATTGAATCATGTATAGGAGTCTCCGGGATTGTCTGTGGAAAATGGAATAGCTTCTTTATCTGACAGACCACTGAAATTATAGATGAAGGACACCGAAGACGTCACCACACTCTTGAAAACTTGCCACTGCACTACAACTGCAAATAGCTCATACCACAAGACAGGCATGTTTGAAAAGGCGTGTAAACTTCACTTCCAGCAAACCTTTGCAAAAACCAACATCTCTCTTTGATGTGGCCTCGAAGTGCAGAGAACACAGCTCGGTGCGAGTCTGAAGGTCTGTAGCGTATGAATGTCGTATCAGCCAGCGTGGCTTCAAAGTACAGTTAAGAAAAATTCATCTCAAAACATAACTTGCATATGTAGTTTGCATAATTCATTGACGCAGCCTATTAAAAAAAGCCTCACATGTGCATACATCATCTGTAATTACATCGTTTTACAAGACAGGATTATGGCGATGTCTAAAATACTTTAATAGCTCAATCCTCATTAGACATTAACTACAGACGATTGCCAGTCTTATTAGAGACATATAATTTATTTTATAACTCTTACGCATGCTATAAAATTGCTTTTATTGCTATTTTGTTGTCTTTTTGCAGATGACCGCTTTTTGACGAAAACCGAGCCTTCTTTAAACCCTTTCTCCAGAGGCTCAGGCTGGATATTTCCATTGTGCGATTCTCAAACACTCGGCTATTGTTCACGGCAAATCAAACGCCACATTCTGTACACCCCTTCTTGTTTAAAATCCTTAGAGCAGTGTCTTCCTTTCCACTTCTTACTAATCTGCGCGCTTGTACGATACAGTAGGGAGGAGGAGTGTGGAAAAGTGAGGACAAGGGTGGATTACAATCTTGCGAAAGCCCGAGAGAAGGGGGAAGATGCACAAACACACGCGCTCACACAGACACCCGTGCAAACAAGTCGTGCGCTTTAACTGCAGCAACACAACACAATATATATATAAAAAAAAGAACATGTCCGTGATCAATATGTAGAGCTTTAGAATCATCATCATCACACACACTAATCATTTCAGATGAGTAAGTGGCTTTGCCCCATCTCATCTTATCCTTTTCCCTTCTCGGTAAAACACACAGAGCTGATCAAACCAAAAGTGAGGCTAATTACCCGCCATAGGCTGAGTAAGCAGTGCGGACGCTGTCAGTGTGCTGAGGGAAATACCAACAGAAGGTTCATAAATGCAGGCATTAACTGGCCAGATTTAAGCCCGTAGCGCTGCTGTGTACGGTTGGTTTCATAGCATTTGCTTTATCTTTAAACGCTTTGCCTGCTGCAAACAATCGGGGCCAGACTTATTGAGAGGGCCTGTTGGCTAATGCAAAATAAAAGAGGTAGAAAAAGAGGTTTATTTTGCCCTCAGAATCGTTGTATTTTGTGAATATGCGTGTCTGTGTAAATATAAGCTTATGTCATATGCATGGATCTGTGAACACAAGGCCTGCGAGTTAATCCCAATCGACTGCTCGAAGCAAGAAGAGGGTATAGTGTTTCTTCGCTGCAGATGCCTAGCACCTATGAAAGAAACCCAGTGCCTCGTAAAATAAAAGCCTCCACTGGCATTAAAAGAATCACTCAGCGAGCAGAAGTTGACAAAACGCCAGCCCGCCTCACGCTGTCTTCAGAGGACGTTATCTATGTTACACATTGGGTCAATTTTAACGACAGAGGTGGTTGAAATGTTTTGGACACTGCGTTAACCAGCTGATCTTGTACCCATTTGTTTTGCGGCACCACCAATAAGCATTCCTGCTTCACCTGGACGCACTCATATTAAACACACATGCACCTTTTCTAGCATCCCTTTCTTTTTCCTCCCTTGGGCTGACTCAAACTAACATAGCATAATTCATCTGTTAACACGTTTTCTTTTTGTGTCTCTGCTTTGTTGTTCATCTCTCTGTTCAAACACCAAATACACACACACACACACACACACACACACACACAAACACGCAACACTCCTAACCTTTCACTCCTGTCTTACAAGGATCCTTTTCCAGTCCTCACAGCTGGCCTCTAAGGTGGCCTAAGGTGTTTTAAATAGCTGAACAGAGCAAGCAGTGAGAGATGGAAAGGGGGATGAAACAAATGAGATTAAAGCTCGGAGAGTGAAATCGAAGAGTGGGGGGGAAGGTTGTAAAATGTGCTTCTGGCCTCCTGTGGTCTTTAGTGCCAGCCAGCATTTTTTGGGTTTGGTTCCTGAGTAAGTGGGCTGCGCTGGTCACTCTGTATATGTTTTTCTCAGGGCTCGTGGTGGAGCAGTCTCTTTCTCAAGGACCGCTCCAGGAGCAGCAAAGACTGGAGAAGGGTGGGGGGAGGCAGGAGGTTAGACGAGGGAGTGAGAGGAAATGAAAAAGTGCAGGGAAAAGGAAAAAAAGAGAAAAACAACTAATATAAGGTTCATCCTTGAAGGCTGTATCCTATTACTCACCCATCACGCTGCTTCTGTTGCCATGGTGATAACTGGTAACAATTTCTGTCTCCTTTCTCCTCCCTGTATCCTCTGAACTGTGTTTATTTGTACTTTTACTGCCTTCACCTCGGGTTAACAGCAGGAGGTGGATGAAAAACATCAGACACTATGGACACCAAGAAGGAATGCCACTCTGTACTTGGATGGAATTAACTTTCTCTAACACAGCTTGTTTCGTATCATTGTCAAACACACCTAATGTTTTTCTCAGTGCTTTTCAGCTTTACCTTATTTAATTGACCTTATTTAACTTAAGAAAACTCCTCTCTTGACCTTTTCTACCTTGCTTCTTCGCATACTTTCTCCTTGAAAAACTAAGTTTTTTTTTTCAGGCCTTTCAAGGTTGCTTAGAAACCATACAAACATCTTTAAAAAGGCGATTATTCTACAGCAAAGCCTCCAAAGCTTCAAAAACGTGGACTCAGTCTGTGTGTGAAAGCCAGATAATTACCCCAGCGCAGGCCTATCCCACTTATTCCTTAATTGGCTGTCACATATTTGGACAGAAGTGAGGGGGGAAGTGGGGGAGGAAAACAAAAAGTCACAGTCAAAGTCGTACTTTCTAACAGCAGGTTGCAAATTATGGGGGGGAAAAAAAACTTGTTTTCTTTTTCCCTTTCCTTAAACATGCATGGATCCAAATGCACTTGTACAGCTTGTTTTTACTTTAATCAGCTCATGTTGACCAATGTATTCGTGTGGGTGTTGCGTTTGCATTATTCACCTCTCTTCACGATTCTGGCCCACACATACTCGTCCGCCGTGGCGAGGGGTCGGGTTGCTGCAGGAGCGTTGACGCACCTGAAAGCCAATGCCACAAGTGGTGCTGCAGGGAGACCAGGAAGTCCAGGGGGTCCATGCTCCGTTTCTATGGTGACAGACAAAGCAATGTCAGTCTGTGACTATAGCCACTGATTGAGAAGCTATGCAATTGGTCTTCCTTGTACCACATTGTCCTGCCTTTATTGTCTAAGAAGAAGGTCTTGAACTGAGAAGTCATTCATCATCGCATGTTGCTCAGAGGAACACCACAATCTCTCTCAGGGATAACACAAAGAATCACACTGCCATTCACCTTCACATTCACACCTACGGTCAATTTAGCCACACAGGAAGAGCGAGGACATGCCAACTCCATTCAAAAAGCCTCCAACCAGCCTGCGATCTGAACCTTCTCTCTTTTAGGCGATGGTGCTAACCACGTCACCGCTGTGCTGCTCGCTTGGAAAAAAGTGGGCGATCAGACTAATCTTTGTAGCACATATTAAAGGAAAATGAACCAGTAAATCAAATCAGATAAAGGGATGTGTTTTCACGTGTCTGTTTCATTGTAAATGTAATAATGGGCTCCGAGTTTGAGATAAGCATTTATGATTACGCTCAGACATTTATTACTGCAAAAGATTAATTGACTGTTTCTAACTTCCCTTCATCAAAATGCCTCATCCTTCATGAACGAATATGCTCACATCCTCTGTATAGCTGCCTGAAGAGTCATGCAGCAGCAACTTTAACTGTGAGTGTTAAAAAAAGTCACGTATCAGCTTTGCGGTGCAAAAAAAAAAAAAGAAGCAACGCCCAATCAACACTTGGTAGCCCTGAATAGGTGACAGTGAGGATGCAACACATAACGACTCACTGTGTGTAGATACCAAAGGAGAAGATGCGATTCTCCAGGGAATTAACTAACTTTGTCAACCTCACTCTTAAAGGTACAGTCAGTGGTTTTCGAGGTTACTTAATACAAAAAAACCTATATTGTTGCACTTATAAATACATTCTGACTAATCTGTAATGACAATTTTCAAGAATTGATGCCTTAATTTAAAAGTCTCCATATTGCCTCGCCATCTTGAATACAGTGACCAAAATGGACATCACCTTTCTGCCGATTCGTGCTTTATGTCTGTGGCTAGAAACCACATATGTAGTACACATTATACATAACTTTTAATTTAAAGCGCACAAATACTTAAAAAATTTTTTTTTACATCTGTACATGCATTCTTCCATAATCTCTTTCTCTTTTATGTCACAGGCCTCTTTCATTTTCACCTCAAGCCTCATCTCCTGAGATGAATTCCAGGCTCTAACACATAAACACACTTATTTATCCCCGATATTGTCAAAATTACTTATTGCCAGCAGATCAGATATGCAACGCTCCCGTCTCTGGACAGCTGACAGCGAACCAGTTAAACAACAATAACACCTAACAGCTAACATTATGACAGCTAATGTTAGACCTCCGATAAACAATTTGATAACAGAGTTTAATCCCTAACAGCATCTAACAGCGGCAAAAATAACAGTGCTTACCAACAGAAATCGTAACCTAACATCAAAAATGTATCTCAGTATCTCTGTCATCGGACAGAAGTTTACTTACTTATCAGCTTGCATTGGACTCCTTTCAAAAAGTTTGACCTACAAAGGTCACCATAGCTAGCATTATGAATTTACATTGGTAAGAGTAAGACAAAAAGCATTCAGTTGACTGCAATGGGCAACCTACTGACATCTAGTGGTGTAATTTTACATACTGCACCTTAAAGGTTCTATCGTTCCCTACATAGATGTGTATGCAAAGATATTCTTAGATCATTGAGAAACATTTGGACATATGTGCTGCTGCATCAACAAAGTAGTTTACCTGGAGCAGTTGGCGACCTCAACGCTGATCCCATGACACTGCTGGCCACCACACTGCGGGGCTGGGTTATCGCAGGCTCGCGTCCGACACAGACAAGACCCTGCACTGCCGCCATCGTTGTGGCTACAAAAGGACCAGCCGGACCAGGCACCAAAGCCTCCATCGACTGTAACATTACGAACCTAGTAGCAACAGAGAAGGTCAAAAATAAAACATCTGAAAGTAATGGCTTTCCCAGAAAATAGTCATTGAGTGATGCTCTCAGGAAGGTATTGCTCTGCGAAATTCAGCCCATGGGTGGATGCAAACAGAAATCAATTTTCCTCTAATAGATGCAAAGAAAAAAAAACATTACATCTACAGTACACCCAAAATGGTGCATTTATGTGCTGTAAACATAAGGAAGATACACAAAAATTGCATCAGGAAATGGTGAGAGACGAAAACAGGAAAATAGAGATTCATAAATGCAGATCAAGGCTGTGAATGGACACATTCAAAGGACAGAAATATGAGGAAATAAAAGTGGCCTCATAACTGAATATGTGAAGCAAAACAAAATCGAACAGGAAGGCTCTGATATTGCGGCCGCTATGAATTACGACTGATGTCCTAGGCGTATGAGCTAAATACAAAAAAGCGCCGTTGTGAGATTCAGAGCTGCAGATGATATGAGCCTTGTCGCCACAACATTTCAGGATGATTTAAAAATGCAAAGAACACTTTCACACAAGGGAAAGAGGGAGCCTGATTATCAGCAGTTTTGGCAGAAGCAGAATACCGTCTGCCCTCCGCTCTTTTAGGTAATTGAACTCTGCTGTGTGCCTAAATGGGGTACCCTTGGCTGAGGCAGACAACATCAACGGGCTGCCTAGAAAGCAAACAACTATACAGCAACAGCAAATGTAGAAATATTGGAATATCGTTTACAGCCGAGGCTATAAATGATTTGGTAGATGAATATTTCATGCTGTATATAGCTCTCATTAAAAAATAAAGATCCAAAGAGAAATAAAGTTACTTTTTTTACTGGCAGGAAATGTACTTTATTTTCATTAAAATGCCAAAATAGGGAAAAGGCGCCAGAAAGAGGACAATAGAACAAATCTGAAAGATGAGGAATAGCACTCATATTTTTTTATGGACTATAAAAATAATGCTTTCTTTCACAGACTGAAAAAGCAAGAGAGGGGTCTTTTTATTCAAAAATATATTTTAAAAAATACATGCTTTAGATTTGGGCTTGGTGGAGGACAATCAAAAAGGATACTTTACAAAAACATATTGAGTAAAAATTTCCATTTTACCTGAGTTAAAATTGGGACAAAAGTGTGTGTAAGACTTTCACCTCACCTAAAACCACAGCAAAACACATTTTTTTTGCTTGTTTCCAGACATGAGACTGTGAAGCCAGATGGCGATTATGAATAGGTTGGTAAAGCGTATCTCCTGTCTCTGCCTACACAACACTACTCAGTGTGCAAACCCTTGACTGGCCTCCAACTCCAGGCTTCCACTTCGCAGGAGAACAGACATTCAGCCAGTTTAGCCTTTGCAAACTGTTAATGGACTCACAGGGAGTGAAACTGTAGCTGTGATAAAAGAACGCTACTTTATTTTTCAGGTTTTACAAACTGCAACTGAATTGTTGCAGACTCCTGCTGTCTGCCCATTTCTCAGTGTCAGCATATAAAGTTGAGTTAAATTAACTCATGATCACTCTAAATGGACTGGACCCGACCAGACAAAGGTTAACCAAGCAAATATATAGCCCATCAGTGGCGTGGGCAGTGATATGTGGCCACCTGAAAATGCATAAAAACTAAAGAATTAGTGGGTATGCAGCAAGAAACACAGGTAATATCTTCAATCAGCATTTTAAGTAATAACTTCTTTTGAAAGATGTGCCCCCCTCCCACCCGCAATGACAGTTAAATTAAAAGACCAGTGGGATAAGCCCTGCTGTCTCACGGCCATGATTAGACAGGCGACAATTACCTTAAGCTATCATACTGTTAGGGAAATGGGAGAGACAACTTGTTTTTGCACTTTTGTTTCATAAAATGTTACATCATATAACAACAACTTGTAGAAAGAAGATATAAAAAAATGGACAAAGCCACTGTGACGCCACCCACTGAGTTTGACAAGGTCATCACCGCCAGTTGTTGAAACCAGACATGACCATATTTGGACAGGAGCACAGAGCAGAGCAGCTATTTGCTAATGCTAGCACTTTCTAGCTAGCTTTGGTAGCAACATGAAGCCGTAATTTGGGGCGATACTGAAGTAGATTAAGTTACCCTACCCTCAAAAAGACACATTAAAAAAAAAAAAAAGTTACAAAAAAAGAAAAAGAAAAGCATATTTTAGTAAAGTTTCATGATTTACTAGACAACAACAGCCACACTCCTTATTACTCCTTATTATACAAAGCGTTTATCACTTTTTAAACAGGCAGGTTACTTCACAGCTTACTCATTTCTGTCGTTTCACCCTCAATTAGCCGCTGCAGATGACTGCCCCTCCGTGAGTCTGATTTCATCCTGTTAAAAGGGAGTTTTTTCTTCCCACTGTCTCCAAGCGGTTGCTCATAGTTGGAGTTTTCTCTTTTCTCTTTCTGTATTATTGTAGGATCTTTATCTTGCAATAAAAAGCACCTTGAGGTAACCGTGACTGTGATTGGGTGCTATATAAATAAAATGAAATGGAAATGCATTGTCTTTTGGAATTGACTCAATTTTGAAGCATCATTTTTTGGCATTTCTTGGCTTTATCTTACAGGCCTGAAGTTTGGGTTGCTGTTCAACCCTGTTTTCATGCTTTGTGCTATGCTAAGCTAACTCTCCCTTGGCTCCTCTTTCATTTTTAATGAACAAATATGAGAGTGATGCAAATTTCCCGCACATTAGAAGGATTCACCAAAACGCTCAACTGATTATAAGTAGCAGAGCTAAATGTTTCCAAGCTGAAATTGCTTCAATGAAAATGTGATCTTGATGAATTATTGACTAGAAATGGTTTGGTGAGCTCATGAAGCTTTTGCCTCTGGCACAAAGGGAAAAAAATTGTTGCAGTTGGTGAAATGGTAACGCTTATTCATGCACATATATGCATGTGTAATTGTGTCCATGTATGCTTGCTGAATGGATATGCGGATGTGGTGTTGGCTAGCTTTCGAGCTCTGCTGACAGATGCCATGGCTTGAGTGCCAAATATTTCCCTGAATATAAAGCCACATAAAAGAGCCACACAGCACTCTTGACTGGCTTGAAACTGATGTCTGTGAAACACTGCTCAAATTGATAGGCTTACCGCCCCCTAATACGGCTCCCAATACTGGTGCGCGTTAAAAATAAATGGCAGAGCTGTTGCGCTAATGAACCAGCAGTCGGAGGTGAATGATTGAGGCAGTGTTCTCGATCATTCTGAGGGTACATGCAGCTCCCTTGAAGTCAAGTTGTTCAGTCCTGATATCTCTTTTGTTGTTGAGAAGGATATGTTTCGCAGTGCTGGTTTTAGGGACTGCTTGTGAGCTGTGACGATCTGGAGATCAGGATGTAGCTTTCAGCGGGGAAGAGTACACATTAATGTAAGAAATGAATACATGCGGAAAAGAGAGCGAGCATGCAGGTGGAGCAAGGATAATTGTGTTTTCTGCGAACTTTTGTTACGTTTGACACTTGAGAAAAGAAAATTAAAGCAATCAAACACCAAGTGAGTAAGCTACAATGAGGTCTGCGCACATCACACAATAGCTTCATGATACTCACAGGGCATTTTGAGATGCTTTGCTCCCACTGGCTCATTCTGATGCTTTCCTCCAGAGTGGTGCATTTCTTTAGCAGCAGATCCCAACCACAGTACGGGTCCCTCGCTCCTACACAGGCTCTGAAAGGAGAGAATAAAGATCAGCACTTAATGGGCTTTTATTAACCTGTCATGTATGTGTACAGACACCTCTGCATTGTTGCTTGACATGAAATCAAACATCAGGATGAAGAGGGAAGATTACTGGGAGAGCTAAATGATAAGGTGCCGAGGTAGGTGATGTATGGAAATATAAAACTGCGAGAGATAAGATGGTGGGGAAAGTGTCAAAAGAGCGACGGCACAGGAAATAAGAAAAAAACAAACAAGAGAGGTGTATAGAGAGCGTTTGGGAGAGGGCAAAGAAGAAAATTAGCAGTGGGAAGAGTTTTATTTGTGAATGTGAATCACCATCATGCATTGCAACGCATCAGCATCCTGGAATTATCTCCTAACACAGTTTAGTGACTGATTTTTCAGGTAATCTTCAGTCAAACACCGGGATTACATTCATGCCATCACATAGGCACACACATACATTCCTGACTCAAATAGCTTATCAGCTCCCATATGTGAATGCTGTAGTAGAGATAACTGGGTCTGTTTTTGCCGTATCCGCTTCAGATGTTTTGCTGAGTGCAATAAAAAGCCTGATGTTACTATTTTCATATAAATAAAAGTCTGCACTGACAGCACAATGACATATCTTTGAGCCGCAGGCTTCAATGCTGCCTGACATGCCCCTAGTGAAATGTAACAAAGTTGTCCGTGGGTTTCATAACAATGAACCGCATGCACACACAAACAAGTGAGCTTATGCAAGCAACACATGATCATATCCTATCTGGCTGTATGAAATCGAAGAAAGGGAAGACTCATGCTTTCCTGCACACACAAAGTGGCTGACATAATGTCTGGGTGACTGTAGGTGTCCAGACAAAATATCAGGGCCAAAGACAGGAGAACAAAATGAAAGGGAGAAGTAACACGTCAGTACCTGTCTTTCATGGGGCCTTAAGGGCTGCACAGATTGTACACCTCCCATTGGTGAGCCACACAGCAAAGGACGGAGACAGCCGTCTAATATTTCAAATAGGCAAACCTCAAAGAAATGTCAGTGATGATCCCAGAAACACTCCCTGTAGCTGCCCGTCCGTGGCCACGATTTTATTACTTTTATCTGTTTTTTTTTTTTCTGTTCTCAA
>VURO01003405.1:0-10139 GCA_015108175.1 Pelvicachromis taeniatus | reverse complement strand
ATATCCAAAAATAACAAAAAAAAAAAAAAAAAAAAAAAAAGTAACGGGGGAAAAAAAAATGCATCAGCGATGTGATGAAGTGTCATTATGGCTGCAGCATATATCACAGAGCCACAGCTGTAATATGAAGCCTTAAGTCTTTTGTGTATTCCAATAACAGCTATTGTGCGAGAGATAAGGTATGCAGGTGTGATTCCTTTTCTATGTGCGATGATGGATGGGATCCCTATCTTAGTGAGTCTTCACACCCCGGCCTCTGTCTCAGGTTTTCTTTGCCAATATTTGTACCTTGATGGAGTTTCTTCCAGACAGACAGAAACTCAATATATCTGATAAATACACACACACACACGGTCGCTGCAGGACTGTGCACGAGGCAGAAAACATGTGGTTTTGTGGGCGGGTCAATGACAATGAGCGACAGCGAGACAGGGCAGCTGTGGGCACCTCCAGTGGCTCAGACAAAGCTGATTTAGAGGATTTTTAATCTCACCAAAGGCCCCTGATAAACACAAAGGCCTGGCTCCCTCAGATAAAGAGCATCTCATGAAAGAGGGAGCTTTAAAACTTCGTTGTAAGCACATTTGCTTTTTTGACAATTTCAACTGAGATTAACAGTGTTGGTTGGTTTGTTTGTTTCGTTGCGCTTGTACTCACTCTCTGCTCTTGTGGTAGCTGCATCTCTTGAGTGGGATCTTGATGACCTGGTCTCTCACACCCACATATAGCTCGCTGCGGCTGTGCAGGATCAGCAGGCTCCGGATGTGCTGCCTCTTCCTGGGCGGGAACAGCTCGATCTCTTCCAAAAGGCAGCTCCCCGTAGACTGGTTGAGCGGGGAAAGCACTTTCTTGATAGTACCGTAATCTAGAAGAGCGAGACAGAGTTGATGTGAACATTTGGCCACAACAGAGGAAGAGGGGTCATTTTCGGAACAAGAAAAGGTAAAGAGTAATGGAGGAAAGAGCAAAAGGGGAGCCATGGTAACAATAGAGGAGTTTGAGGAGGGTAAACAGCAACAACACATATTTGCTGGATGTGAACTCGGTGTGCAGACGCACACAAATAACAATCACTTCCTAACACAGCGGCTGTGAAATAATACTGTCAAAAAGAATGGTGATGGCTGGTGTGCCGAGCTCTGTTATGCCGTCAACATGCAGCTCTGTTGATGCAACCAGGGAATTGATATGGCACCTGAATCCATGATTTCTGGCCTACTTTGCTTTGAGGGGATATTCCAGGGGATAAAACCTCTTTGTAGCTTTGAGAGAGAGGAGTGTGTAAATCCATGTCACTGTGAATGTGTCCCGACCCTTATTTTCTGTAAAGGCGGGCCCCATGGGATAAAGTTAGGGACACATTTTCTTTGGAGAGAGTTAAAACAAATAGCATCTATTATACATGCAATCAATCCCCAGGGTGAAGAAAAAATAATTAGGTGCACAGTGATGCCTAAGGAAGACGTGGGACATGCTAATAGATATTTTTAAGGCAGGTGATGCAGAAGTTAAGTTTCGCCCCCAGCAGTAAGGGCAAGGGAGCAATTAGTTCTGAAAGTAGCAAGAAGTGTAAATGTAGAATCCCAGTAAGACTACATTACTTTGGTATTTGGGAGTTGGCTTGCTTACTTGTTTTGGATGCCAGATATTAGTCCAGTCTGCCTGTAGTCCATAAATATACGAGTCTTAGAGTTACTACCTTTGCAGAGACATTAAAGAGATGGAGTTCTGGGTTGAAACCAGCAACAGGAGCTGAATTTAGTTGATTAGATAGAGGATAGGGAGTGGCTCCATAGTGCAGAGGTTTAACTCTGGCAGGAGACACAAACCCCTTTGGGGTTACATCAGGAAGGGTTTAAAAAATCTACCGAATCAAACATACTGGGCTGCTACCCACTGTGGAGACCCACTGTGAATAAGGGAGCAGCAAAAAGTAGCTTAGGTCGAGAGCTTTACGTGTGCTAATTGTGGCTAACATTAAGCTAGCTATTGATAGCTAATCAGTAAATGCTTTCACATTATGGCAGACAACATTACATTACTCACTCATGTTACATTACACAGCATAAATAAATCAATCAAAACTTTATTTTCAAAGTACTTTTCATACAATAAAGATCCAACTCAGATTTCTGTACCCATTAAAAGCAGAAAATAAACAAAAATACACACAAACACCCTCTTCACTTATCCCTCTCATGTCCCTACAACCCCACCTAGACACAACCCCACCATAGATAACAAAAAAAGTAAAAGGTAACTATAAAGGAAACTACTGTGAACGAATAGATACATAAATATAAGAGGGTTAACTATGTAAAGGAATAATTCAATGAAAATACCATTAAATATACGAAAAGTAAAATAAGTTTTAAAAATCTGAAGTCTCAGCAGCCCAGAAGTCATTAGGTAGACTGATCCACAAGCATGGCACATAACAACATGTTTGGAATAAGAAAAAATAGTATTAATTAGTAGTATCGCCATTTACCATCCTTCATATTATACTATTTATGATGTGTCGGCAGCTACTATAGGGGCATAGGTGTTATTCTTACCCTGTACTTTTAAATACGTTTTTTTACTTTCATTTTATTTTTAAATCCAAGATTATTTTATTGTGCACACGTGTTTTAGAAAAACGTTGTGACTGTGAAGTTTAATAAAAATACAGTGCAATGAGCTGAGATCCTTTAATTCATATTTAATCAAAATCATTAACTTCTTATTTGCTCAAAGTTAAATTATAGCAATCTGTTTAATCAGTGATTAATTCAATCCTACTTCTGCTTTGTGCTCCTGCAAATGTAGCTTATATTAGTCATAAAACACGTATATGTCTTACCTCTGATATGTTTTATATGCATCCATGTGGGAACGTTTAAGATCGCAGATACTGTATCTAATTACTTTTGCTGATGACTAATTAGCTAATGTTTTAATCACGAATGCCTTATGAGTAAGAAAAGCATTGTGTTTTTCTAAAAGGATTTACCTGGTTAAAAGTTTAGCACTGCGGTGAACAATGAATTTAAAAGTCTTTTGCTTTTAACTGAATTCTGTTCACGTTAATGGAAAGAAAACAAATACTGCTTCAGGGCAGAAATTCCTAATGAGGCTGAAAAACAAGGTGACTGCTTGCCACATGTTCGAATTGAAAACCCCCACACCTTCACATCTTTAGACCCCTAGTTGAAGCTATCAGCTTTTCCACAATGGCCCCAATCAGCGGGGTGTGTTTAGGCGTTAATAATGGCATGTGATTAGGTACAGTATGTGTGCTAGCCAGTGGCCTTGGCAGCATTTCAGATGTTTTCATTAGCGTCTGGTTAGTGTCTAGGGAACTTGCAGTGTGAGCAACTCTGGTCCAATGCTACATTGATCACAGCCCCATGCAAACAATGAGAGGGGAGTTTTTGAGGGAGATGCCAAGCACAGAGGCAGCAAACTGGAACAGGTTGTGTGTGTGTGTGAGTGAGAGAGAGGGGGAGAAAAAAGAGCTTGTATGCTTGTATATGAGATATCCTAAAATAACACTGACGCTACAACAGGAAGATCAAGTTGACATTTCCCAGTGGGCTTATGGTACATTAGCACAGTGAAGTGGGTCACTACATTCAAACTCTGTTCAGTACACCTGTTCATAATCCACGTATGTGTGTTATATCATAATACAGACACGCTGGTGCCGATCTGGCGTCTTGCTGATACCGCTTCCCCCACCTTGCCAAGTCTAACATCACATATTGTCACGCCATTATGATCAAACAGTGGACTGATAAGCAGACGGTACCACGCACGTCAGACTGGGTAAATGTGTAAGGGCTGAATGTGTGTGTGTTATTAATTATCCATCTGTCTGCTTTTGATGCATCGCTGTCGGTTGTTTCATGGTATTTATGATCTCTTCATGAGGGATTGCATGGGAGTGACATGTGGTGAGGCCTGCCTGTATAATACTTCATGTTGCATCAGTGCATATGGAGAACATATGGAGGTAAAAAAGTGATTTAAACCCATGTCAAAGACAGAGCTTTGGAGTCTACATGATAATCATACTGATAGATTGGTTTCATTTGTCTTCACACAGCCCCTCTTTTTTTCCCATACAGAGTGCACTCCAATAATGAGAGTATAATTTTAAGCATTTTACTGTGACAACCAATATTCATGGCCTGTCAAAGTAACAATTAAAGCTAACATTTGAAAAATAATTACCCTTTATTATGAATTAAGACAAACGTAGCTTTAATTTTGCCCACTTTAAATAAATAACATGTTTATGTATTGTTTATGTTCCTCACAACAAGAAGCTAATTCAGAAAAACGTATTTTCAGACGTTTTAAGGTGTCACACACTGACATCAGAACATCCAAAACGCAATACGCATGAAAAAGAAAGAGGCAGTAATATGTCGACTGTCCCAAAAACATGCAATCTTAAAGACCTACCTGTGGCCAAATATATGATGTGGAACAGCGTGTCTTTCCCCTGCACCACATCCACTGCCACATGAGTGAAGCGGACGTTGTCCTCCATGAAGTAGGGCACAGGAACCACAGGTTGGATCACCTCATGCATCAGTAAAAACTTCTGAGCATCCTGCAAGTTTCTTTGAGTCAGGTTCACGTAGGCGCCGGAGTCGATGGTGCCGCACTGTGGGGAAGGTAGGGAAGTTGGAGAGAAAGAAAAAAAAAAAGGTTTGACTGATTTCACTAATAAAAGCCTCTGGGATGGCAAGTTAATAAGCTTAAGCTTTTTGTCCAGAAGTACCACCAGAGATGGAAAAAAGAGGGATTGAATGATTAAACGAACAAGGCTTGAAAGTCAATTGCTGAGTCGTTGCACTGGTTTTCTATCCTCACAACCTCAAGACTTTGTAGTCAATACACCGAGGCTGATGGAAGGAGTCTGAATGTGATGTTTGACTGAGCAAGTAGTTATCTCTTTCATTAGATTCTTCTCCTCATATGCATATATATTGCTGGTGAGCTTTATTGGTACCCCCCGTAACAATGTGTCTCGATTTTGCCATTCTTTACCTCAAAAGTGACTTCTTAAATCAGTTTTCAGGTCTTCATTATTGCTACTCTGAAACTAAAACATGCAACAATATCATTCAACCAAAGAACTCCCACCCTGCACCAAAGACTCACAATGACTTGCACCCACGATTTTTGGACGGTAGAAATCTGCAGTCAAAACAACAGAAGTGTCTCACAGAAATGAGTGAATTCCATTGTTACAGATAAATTTGATTTTTATCAGGCATTGTTTACTTGGGAGTTCTCAAGTCCCGGTAGAGACCTGCGACTGAAGCAGAGTCAGTGCTGCGGCGCTGGGTTATAATAAGAAATATGTGCTATGTAACATATTTCCCAGGGTCTATTATTAAAAAAACAGTTCAATAAAGTGAACTCTCTCCAAATGGGATTTTAAAGACGGAAATATTAAGAAGTCAAGAGGAGTATGATTTCCTTTTTTTTTTTTTTTTACATTAGAGGACATTGTAAAACCCAAGTGTGTTCATTTTTAAAACTGTATTGTTAACTGAATCTTTTTATTGGATGTTACTAAATGATTTTTAGGATTTTGAAACATAATTTTTTCCAAATTCAGTGTGGTTCCAGTGATCACTATCGGTATCACGCTGCACTACTATACTGAAAACTAACAGACTACATTGTGCATCTTTCTGTGTAATGTTATCACTGAGATTGCAAACAAACTGTTAAGTGTATCTACAGTTAGGGCCATAAATATTTGGATAGATAACAATGGATTTTACATGAAACAGCTCCGATGCAGTTGAAGTGCAGACTTAAAGCTGTCTTTTCTTAACACAAAGATGTGAGGAACTAAATCCCTTCATTTTAGGGGCTCAAAAGTAATTGGTCAAATTAAATAACTGAAAATAACATTGTAATTTCTAATACTTGGTTGAAAACGCTTTGCTAGCAATGACAGCCTGAAGTCTTGAGCTCATGGACATCACCAGATGCTGGGTTTCCTCCTTTTCTATCCTCTGCAAGGCCTTTACTGCAGTGGTCTTCAGCTACTGTGTGTTTGTGGACCCTTCTGTCCAAAGTTTAGTCTTCAACAAGTGAAATGCTCAACTGAGTTAGGGTCATGTCATGGTTCTGGGTCCTTTTGACCCAGCATTTTGTGTTTCTTGTGTTATGGTTCATCATTCTTAGTGGTAGTCCTGAGTTTATTCTAAGTTAACCTTTGTACATTTAGGCTCCCCTCATGTCTTTGCCCTCGGTGTGTTTAGGTGTGTTAGTCCTTGTGCCTTATCTCCCTTTGCTGTGCTCATGTTCCCTTCCTTGTCATTCCAAGTTTCCCATCTATGTTTATCTACTTAGTCCTTATTTTTTTTTCCAAGTGTTGTCCCTGTGTCATGTTATGATGTTTTGTCTCCCTCTGTGTCATGTCTGTCCCGTCCTCCCTCTCATGCTCCCTCGTGTCCCCTCGCTCACTCTCGTCTGCCTTTTCCCCCACTCCTGTGTAATATTCCACAGTTTCCTGTTTTATTGTGAAAGTCTCGTGTTTTCATGTTCCCCCGTGGCATCTTGTTAATTCGTATCAGCTGTGTTCCCCATATGTTCACATTTCCTCGTTATTCTTCTGTGTATTTATGTCAGTGTCTCCCTCAGTCCCATGTCGCGATCACCCTCATGGCTATGTTTCTCTCCCTGTGCGATTTATTTTTAGAATTTCACAGTTTAGTTTTGTATTGTTTTTGCATCCAGCAAATAGAGCTGCGGTTTTTTAAGTTCACCTTTCGTCCTGCCTGTGAGTCTGCTTTTGGGTCCTCTCCTGCCTGCACACAGCTGGTTCGTGACAGATCAGGTGACTGACTTGGGCATTCAAGAATATTCCACTTCTTTGCTGTAATAAACTCCTGAGTTGCTTTGGCTGTATGTTTTGGGTCATTGTCCATCTGTATTATGAAACACCGCACAATCCGTTTGACTGCATTGAGCTGGATTTGAGCAGACAATATGTCTCTGAACACCTCACAGTTCATTCGAATGCTTCTGTCCTGTGTCACATCATCAATAAACACTAGTGTCCCAGTGCCACTGGCAGCCATGCACGCCCAAACCATCACACTGCCTCTGATGTGATGTGATGTGCTTTGGATCATGAGCTGTTCAGCGCCTTCTAAGTCCAATCTAGCTTTTCTATTCTTGAGGCTTGCACCTTGCAGTGAACCCTCTGTATTTACTTTCATGTAGTCGTCTCTTTATGGTAGACTTGGATATCAGTAAACCTACCTCCTGGAGAGTGTTGTTCACTCTTTGTAAAGAGGTTTCTTATGATCAAGGAAATTATTCTGTGATCATCCTCCACTGTTGTTTTCTGTGGACCTCCAGGTCTTTTTGCATTGTTGAGTTCACCAGTGCTCTTCTTTCTCAGGATGTACCAAACTGTAGATTTTGCCACTCCTAATATTGTAACAATTTCTCGCATGTTTTTTTTTTTCTGTTTTCACAGCTTAAAGATGGCTTGTATCACCTGCATGGAGAACTCCTTTGACCGCATGTTCTTCCAAATGTAAGCACCACACCTCAAATTACCTTCAGGTCTTTTATCTGCTCAACTGATAATGGCATAATGAAGGAATTGCCCACACCTGCCTATGAAATAGCCTTTGAGTTGATTGTCGAATTACTTTGGTACCTTTAAAAAGTGGGTGGCACACATTAAGGAGCTCAATCTCCGAAACAACTTTGTCCAGTTTGCATGTGATAACCCTCAAATGAAAGCTGAGAGTCTACACATTATACCCATGTCCATTATATACTTATAATTGGATTATGTTTCAGTAAACAGGCAAAAAAACTTGTGGCAGTGTCCAAATATATATGGACCAAGCTGTACTTCTATTTGAAAACACATTGGATTACCTGAAAGCTATACACTGTAAACCTGGCTGTGCTTCTCAGCTCTCTAAAAGTCAATGTTTGGGAGGCACTTGGTATTCACAGGATGATCCTGTGGCTTTTTAAAGTGGAAATGTAGATCCTTTCTCCACCAAGCCGAAAGGGACAAGGTGAGGCATCAAGCCATTCCTGCTGAGGGAGAGCTGGATGAGTAAAGCTAACCATGCATGTCCTCTTCAGTAAAAGAAGTCCCAGGCTGGGCTCAGGATCGTGGATTTGAGGCCCAGTTCACAAAGATTAGTCCTATACTAACTAATAGAGCAGAGAAAAGCAAAATAAGCTTTGCTCTGCACTTGCATCAGCCCAAATGACTGGCACTGTTTAAGTTTTGTACATAGGATCATGTTTGCTCCAGGATAACTATACACACTCACTTCTTACTTAGTCGAGACTGGACCTTGGGTGACGATTAGTTCCTGCTCACTAGCTTCAGTATCAACATGACAGACACTTTATAGAGATCAATCCCCGGCCTTCCCAGGCTGACAGATGAGAATCGGAGAGGGCTTCCCCACGCTGGTGAACGGATCAGTGCCCTCGCCACATCAGGAAATGGGAAATTAAAGCCCTGAAGGACAAGCAGGGGCAACACTGAGTGCGCCCATGTGCCAAACTGCCTAAAATGAACTTCCTGCTTGTGGCAAAAATGTGTTGTGTGTCTACGCGATGCGGCCTGAATAGCAACACATGTATTAGGTTTCCTTTTGCGGTTTGTCCTTGCATTGTGTGCATGTCTCTGAATCCCAAAGTGTCGGTGTGACTATATTTCTACCACAGTGAGACAAAGTCAGACGCTGACCAGTGAGGGTCTATGACATCTGTGAATGAACCGTGAGATGGATGTTGTGATTTCCTCAGTACAGTCAAGGTGAGGGACACGGCCATTATTTGGCTGAGGACCCATCCAACATCAGCTGTCTCGTGCATCACCAGTGGACTGCGCTCTGGCAGGATGATAAGTGCCACTCAGAAATCCATCCAGGTGGGGCGGTCTGATAGCCTGCTATTCCACTCTCTTCCCCCTAACCTTCCAGGTTATTCAGTATTTTAAAAACAATGTGGGTTAGAACTAAATCTGGTTATTTTTTTGGTCAGTTTTATGATTACATATAACATCGAAAGAAAGGCAAAGAAAACTGACACTTTTCCCACCCTGAACTCTAAATATCAATGATTATAAGGATATTCGTATTTGGGTTTGAATTTAACTTTTAAGTTTATTTTCCTACATGTGGAACTTGCCAATGAATGTGTTTTTACAGTTAGCAATTGCAGAGTGACAGAAAACCTATACAACTCATAGACGGTATTAGCTCCTAATGTACAGCGAACATGACTCATAGCCTGAATAAACTCCACAATCAATCCGCGTGGTTCAAATAAATGGGGGGCTTTTCTTTGCAGACAGACAGGGAATTAAGCTCTCAATCAATGACCAGTATGTGTGTGTTGAGTGATGAGCTCGCAGTCATAATTATCTCTATTTGGCAGCAATCTATAACCCTTTATTTTTGAGGGCGTATTTACGTACGGCAGACATGTACGTGGCCAGTGGCTTTCATGGCTGCAAGTTTCCTGTAGGTGTTTGTTTGTGCAGTCACTGCGTGTGTGTTTGTGTGTATGTGCGCTCGTAGAAAGGGCTTAAAAAAAAAAAAGGACAGGCTATAAATCCTGAGCTCGTAAATCTAATCCTCCAACATTGACAAATGCTTGATGAAGATGTCACTGAAACCTAGATAAAGTGCGCATCGGTCCAGTGGTGAGGAGCAGCCATTGTGCCCGAGCTTAAGTGGAAAGATGAGATGGAAGAGGAAAAAGCCGTATAAAAGTCTGTAGTGCATAGAACCCCCACACCGATGATGTACCTACACGTACAAGGTGCTGAAGAGGATACATCTGTGATAAGGAGCACTGGTTTTCTTGATGGTGCTGAAGTGCAGAAATATGAATACATGGTGACAGTGAGAGGCTACAAATTCATATGTATGTGCATGTTTACCGTATATCTTCCATTAGTAGCCTGTCTCCTTTTGACACCGGTTTCTAATAAACGGCGGTTTGAAAACATGTCACGACAAATAGACACCGGTCTCCGCGCTGTCTTCTTCTTTTTAAATTTAATTGGCGGTTGCCAAACAACTGAATGGTGCATTACCGCCACCAACTGTTATGGAGTGTGACTGGAACCT
>VURO01003404.1:41321-53926 GCA_015108175.1 Pelvicachromis taeniatus | reverse complement strand
GCTGCTGGGAGGAAGGACCTGCGGAAACGCTCTTTCGTGCATCTAGGATGCAGCAGTCTGTCACTGAAGGAGCTCTGCAGTTCAGCTACAGTTACATGCATGGGGTGGGAGACTCTGTCCATCAGAGATGTTATTTTGGCCAGAAAAATCAAAGCAAGAATTGAGAACGCAACCTAACAATAATGAAAAATGTGAAGCACCAGAACAAGATTTAAAACAACAAAACCCTCAACAAACACTGCAAAACCACTCAGAAACCTTGGAACCAGACCAGGGGCCATGACACTTCATTGTTCTTGCACTTTTTATTCTACCTGCCCTCACCTGAATCTCTCTCAGTGTCTGTAGGGTATGTTTGTTGATTTCTATAGGGATATGATTCTCGCAAATCTTATGTTTATATTCTGTGGGGCGGTGTCATTGGGCCACAGTCTTCACCTGTCTTCTTAATTAAGCAGTAATATGTCATAAGCCACAAACGGGGTTAAAACGAGGAGAAAAAAAGGCCACTAGACAGTTACAGTTTACGTCCATGTCTTTCCAGACTCAGTGTGTGTACTTAACACTTACTAGTGAATTAAAGTAAAAGGTGGACAGTAAAGATTCAATATCTGCAAACTTTGTGAAATATGACCACATCTGTTTTTCCATTCCTCAGTTATAGTGTGGAATATTTTTTTCTCCCTGTTTTTAAGGGGATTATAACACAATGTGTCATGGTCATGATCCCTGTTCATTTAACTGAAACCCATTCTTGAGTTTTTTTCCTAATGTCTCCAAGTGTGTTTCCTGGTTTTTACTGTATCTACCTCCGTTTATGTGTCTGTTTGTATTCTTGTTCTTATTCATTCTCACTTCCTGTTTTATTTTGGTAAGGAGTTTTTTGTGCATCTCTTCGTTTGAGACATTTTTATATACACAGTACATTACCTCGTGTTTTTTTTTCTTCTTTTATTTCACTTCCAATACAACCGTTTATTTTCTTAGCTGCTTATTCAACTCACAGTCATGAGGGCTGGAGCCTATCCAAGCTGATGCTGGGTAAAAGGTGGGGTACACACTGGTAGTTCATTATCATGAAGCTGAAACAGAGAGACAGACAACCACACAATTACAACTTCCAATCACCAGGAAAACAAAAACTGGGTCTGTTGTGGAGGACTGCACCCACTTGGTGAATCCAAGTTTACCTTATTCTGCTTAATACTAATTTTATCTCTTTTAAACTTCTAGGTGCCCTCCACAACAACTCCAGTTTCTTATGTGAAAATTAATTGCCCACCTCTGAGTTCATTTCATTTCTTTGAACTGCAGGAGGAATCTGGAGAAAACTCATGCAGGTATTCAGTCCAGGTCAGTTTGATTTACTGGCATGAAAGTTTAGGTAAACAACTTCCAAAGCATTAGAATTTTGAACAAGCAGTATATAACAGTAAAAATGCATTAGATAGATTATTAGGACTGGCATGTATGAATTCTATGCCGTTTTTACACTATGCGAGTGTGTGTTTGTGAATGATTGCATGTGCTGTGCCATATTTTTCTTCTGCTTCTTCTTTTTTTTCTTCCCCTTTACGTCACTGTGGGATTTTAGACCATGGGGATGGGGTAGAGTTGAAAAAAAAAATAGATGAGCATGGAGCCAGGCTGGGTAGCCGTAAGAAGAAGGAAATACTTGACTGGCAGGTTGATGGAGATAAACACAGGATGAGAGGCAGATTGGGAGGGAGAACGAGGACCTGAGATGGAAACAAACATTAACTTTTAATGGTCTTTATTGGAGCGAGGGGATGCAGATGGGAGGGAGGGAGGGAGGGAGGGAGGAGCAAGTGAGTAGCAGACAGTGTAGAGAGACTGAGAGAGGCAGGGAGGGTAATACAGGAAGAGAGAAAGAGAGAGAGAGAGAGAGAGAGAGAAAAAAAGAATAGGAAAAGCAGGCAGACGGTGAGAAAGAGGGAGGGGAAGTTGGCAAGGGGGAGGGCAGGAGGCAGAGAGGTTGTGAGTCTGGAAGAGGCAAGGATCAACTCAAACTGCTGATAATATTCCCTGGGTCAAGTCATGGAACATGACGGTGAGTTTCCTCCTTATATAATAAGCTGCACTTCCTTGTATTTCTTTCTATTTGTAAATGGATCCAGTGTCTCTCTGAGTTTGTGTGTCTGTGCAGTGGTAGCAGGAGCTGCTGGGTATTCACCTAACATGCTGTCCTTTGCTTTGCTTGTCACCTGTTAGCCTGGGATTGTTTTGCATGTTAAGTGTAGGCATAGGCTCTAAGTCTTGGGTCTGTATCACCTGAGTTATGAAACGCCTTGCTTAAACTGCTCATGTTTATCCCGAAGAAAGAAATGAGCAGACAGTGGGAAATAAGGGGGGGTCATATAGCACTTTAATGTCCCCATTATTAAAGCCTTGAATTATTTTGCAACTTTTGCATGAGAGTCTGACTTTCTTCAGACTGGAGTAGTTTTTCCAGTAGTGCTTTACATCGTTTCATAATTGAAAATAAATATGCAGCGCATACCAGTGACAACACCCAGTCATGCAGTCAGCAAGAAAACTTCAGACTCAAGCATCTGCTTGGAATATTAATAAGATACTTTGGTTATTGAGTGTTGTAGTACACTTAATAACATTGAGGGTTTCCATATTTTCACTCAACTATATCTCTGGTGTCCTGGTAGGTTCAGATTTGTTGATGACAGAAAGAGTTTTTTGGCAGTGGTCATGAAGCACTGATCGTTGTGTAGTTAATGTAAAAAGAAATGATTGCTTTTGAAGCCTGTTCACAGTTGCATTACAGCATTAGAGTTTCTCATATGACTGAGTGAAGACTGCATCTAATGGCTGTAACTTTGTTATAAATATATCTATAGAGAATAGAAAACTTATTAGGGATAATAATTCCTAATGTGCTTGGCTGGAAGCCATCTTGGATGTGCGAGCCAACATGAAAATGGTAAGTCTGTACATCGGTTGGTGTCACACACAACAGGAGGGGGCAGGCAGGCTATATCGGTCACATGTTATCTAATGTAGTTTAATTACTGTTTGCTGAGGTTGTCATAACATATCACAGGGTTTAATAGCCAAAGCCCCTGCTGTCATGCGTCAATAAGGCAAGCCAGAAATTTTGAACAAAGATGAGTGTTGTTGTCCTAGGCACGCTTTACAATAAACTGCTTTAACCATTCCTTTTAATTGTGTGATTTTGCTTTTCACTGGCAGACTTGTGCTGAGACCCAAATGAGTACACAAAATATTATTGCTGTGGTGAATTTGTAAAACAGTGTTTTGCAAGGCAAAGCAGCATCTGCGTGTGTGCGTGCATTCATACGCATATGTTTGCACAGACCATTAGTTGGTCATAGTGCTACTGTGTGGATATATTTCCTCTGCCCACTCTTGAATGTGTGTGTTTTAGAGAAAACACAGGGTCAGATTTGCACATGCTTGTATAAGGTGAGGCATTTACTACTGCATCTGCACTATATGGATGCAGGTTAGACTCCTACAGATTGTTGATAACACATCAACGTCTGCGCCCAGCTGCTAAAGTTGTGATGGCCTTTCTGAGGGGGTGAAAAAATGCACACACCTAACTTCATTTATGCCATAAATGCCACTGTGTTTGTTTGTGTTTCTCTCTCAAACATGAATATTTGATTTACAGAGGAGACTTGACCTGGTAAAACGACATAGTTTCAGACTGACAGACTGACGTACTTGTTTGACAGGTACTCCAGATAAATCTGTATAACTCACTTGTATTTTTAAAGAGAACGATTCTCATGTCACTCTATTGAGTCTCTAAATTTCTTGTCACAAAGATATCATCATAGGGGAGAAGATGTTTTATTATTTATCCTGGATTAATAATAAAACATAAACATAAACCTAAACTGTTTTAAGGTATCTAACCTTTTTAGCAGCCCATTAGCAAAACAGCCCTTACTGTCAGTAAGAGCTAGCAGCACAGTGACCAAAGGATCATCATCAAGCGGTGAGTCTACTCCAAAACAAACCATGTTTAGCCTTCAAAAGAGAAGTAATGTCCTGACTAACAGCCACACAACACAACTGAGCAAACATGACTGACGTGCTTAGGACAGCTGTTTTTGTAATTAACTGCAGCTCTTGGGTAAATCTAGCCTTATATAGTTATACTATTGTGTCCTCTTAAACCTTCATATCACACACTTCTAAAATAGTCGTGCCACTGCCATTTTCTCTTATGTGCAGTTGCTCTTACATTTTCCTGCCACAGTGGCCATTATTTTATGGTTATTATTAAAGACCCCACAGGACATTAATGGTCTTTCCTTTAGCTCTTTTGGTCCTCATCTGTGCCTCTTTCTCAGCCTTTCTTGCTCTCTTTCACCTCCCTCAAGCTCACGTTCTCTTAAGCTCTCTGGCTGCTTGTCTGGCAGGATGTCAACTATTGATTTATACAGGCAACATTTTAGCAGTGATGGCGGCTTATGGGTTGTGCCAAACAGAATACAACAAACAAGAGATCAGATTTCAGACAAGCTTGCTGGCAGATGGAAAGAGGGATGACAGTAGCCTTTACTGTATTGTTGCGTTATAATATTGCACAGTTAATATCACCAGTTAAAAATACTTTTTTTTTTTTTTTTTTAGGTATGTAAGAGGGTTATGGGTGGAGAGAATAACAAACTTGTGTTAATAAGACTGGATATTAGTTAGATTCAGATAATGTATAGAGACTTACATCCGTTGTGTAGAGAGTCAATTCAATTTTATTTATATAGCGCCAAATCACAACAACAGTTGCCCCAAGGCGCTTTACATTGTAAGGTAGACCCTACAATAATACATACAGTGAAAAACCCAACAATCATATGACCCCCTATGAGCAAGCACTTTGGCGACAGTGGGAAGGAAAAACTCCCTTTTAACAGGAAGAAACCTCCGGCAGAACCAGGCTCAGGGAGGGGCGGCCTCCCTGAGCCTCGGAAATTAGATGATCATGAACAGAACAACATTTGTCCAATTAAATTAAATTGTGATTTGTTTTTATTATCAGCAGGAAACTGGAATGATTACTCAGTACTTACTGGCTATGTACTGTAAAAATCTATTGAAAGCAGAAGTAAGTTTTGAGGTGACAGTTCACTTTAAAGCCCCCCCCCCACCGAATCTAAAACTGTAACCACACTTGGTGCTGACCAAAAAGTTGGCATATTGATGGGATCAAAATGTGTTCTAGTGTAATAGAAACAGACCTAATGGGTAAATGCTGACATACACGAAACACGTGACTCAAAAGTCCAGCTTCCGCTGCACCAACCTAATGAAGCAAAGGCTTTCTCGAGTTTATACATGAAACAAACACAATTACCAAGTTTCTTCTTAAACACTTCTTCTACTTTGTTTTCAATACTGATGTATTAGAGAGAACTGGGTGGATGGATGTTTTCCATGATTTGAGGTTTGACTGGCACTTATTCAATCAACAATGAGATCTTATCACACTGTCAGTTTCTGTAATGTTTTAATGATCCAAGTGTGGGGGGGGAAGTGTGCCCAATCCTTAATATTATTATACAGTAGGGCTGCACAGTATTTGTTCAATAGTTAAGGCTACCTTTCATGTTTTTTCTGGAAATGTAAAAAAAACAAACAAACAAAACTTCTAATTATGCATAAAAATCTGGCTATAGTAATATGATGAATGAGAAAATGATTTAAGATGATTAATACTGCTACTGCACACATAGCAAACTGTCCTAATCTATGCAAACAAAAATATGTCTTACAGAATTTTACTGAATATTAGTAAATCTGGTAAAGATGAGTAAGATACTGTAAATGTTGCTGATCATATATATTTGACAGATACTATTTTAAATGAATGAAATGCCACAGAACTATAGAGATTGACTAGTTTGACATTGAGACCATTTAAAATAAGTTCCTCTCTTCTCAGCTTGGTTAGCTTGTATAACAGAGCCTGTTCCTTGCTGAGTCACACTTGACTGTTATGACAGTTTGCAGTCTGAATCATAATCCCGGTTCAGACAAGTCCCGTCACTGACTCTTAAAAAGGTTAGTTAGTTCATAACACAGAAAATCCATTAGGCGAACTTCACATAGACCTCCTTAAACCGGTTGTGCTGTGCATGTAAAGGACAGACACATATACAATACCTGTAAGAGGTACAGTCACAGTTATGAAAACATCAAATAATATTTGGTTAAGTCAATATTCTTAGACTGTGCTCAGGGGGGAAAAAAAACTTAGTTTAATAAATAAATCAAAGGGAGGGGAGAAAGGCTCTGAAAAGAAGCACTTAAACAATTATTATCTCTTGTTCTGCTGAGGCTACTACTTAATATTTGATGACTCTCTTCCTTTCCTCTGGACCCTCGCCCCTTTCACCTCTCCTGTCTCTCCTTTTGCTGTTCCAGTCAAAGAAATGGTCAGATTCCCTCTGTTAATCTCAGTTATTTAATGTCAAGGCAAGCAGAGTCCATTTCCTGAAGTGTTACCTTGAGAGATTTATTCTCATACTCAAAGTTGAGTACTCTTGATTTCAAATAAATCTCTAAAAATCAACTTCTTGCACAGATTTACAGCACAAGTATTGATTTCATCTAGTCAAACTCTGACGTTTGATCAGTAATCTGTGTTTCAGGTAGTTTATGTGTGAAATATGATGATGCTCTTATGGCATGTTTTGGTCATTTCACTGCTCAGTTCAGTTTTCAACTAAGTGCCAAATCACAACAAGGCCCTTTATATTGTAAAATAAAGGCCTTACAATAATAGCGAGAAAACCCCAACAATCAGACAAATCCCCAATGAGTAAGTAATTGGCAACAGTGGGAAGGAAAAACTCCCTTTTAACAGGAAGAAACCTCCAGGAGAACCAGAGGGGCAGCCATCTGACATAAGCGGTTGGGTTGAGGGAAGCGAGACAGGACAAAAGGCACGCTGTGGGGGAGAGCAAGAGATTAATAATAACTAATGATTAACGGCAAAGTGGTGTATGAATAGAGAGTTAAAAGAGAGAAGCGGTCAGTGTGTCATGGGAAGCCCCCAGTAGACGAGGCCTATAGCGACATAACTACGGGTGAGAAAAGGAACAGTATGTACGCAGGCGTATATAGGATCCTCTGAGCTCAGATTTAGCCAGCAGATTAGAAACCATTTACAGGAACTCAATCTGAGATCTGGTTACTGACAGTTGGGACACTGTCACTTGTTAGTGATACTTGCATAAAACCAAGCATTAAAGCAAAGAAAGCCAACATCAAGCTGAAGAACTGAAAATGGCTGCATTGAAGGCCCAGCATTACCAGAAAAATTATAAACATAGCCACCAGGCCAGAGAAGTGAAGCCAGTGCAAAAGTGCTTCGCCATCCCTTGAAACAGAAACACTAAAAAAAATTTAAAAAAAATCACTGAAAACAACGTTACAATCTCGTTGTCGGAACTCACTCCTTCAGTGAACTTGTGATCCTTTTGAAATGAGTCCCATCAGTAAGTGTGTATTTAAACTGCAAAGAGAGGTATGTTCGTTGAATCAGGTTTCCAGTGTCACCAGCTCCACCTTATCCAAATACGGTTGCGTCTGACTCCAGAATCAGGTGGCATCACGATGAGGGCATCTCTATGGTAAATATACATAATGTCTGCTATTGTCAGCTGATATTTGTCTGTCTGGATCTAGAGGCAACACAACACAATCATCATGGTGTCCTGATTGTGCTTGGATGGTTTCAGGCAGGGTCAAGACTCTGTGCATCAAAATAGATGATACCCGTGTGTGTGTGTGTGTGTGTGTGTGTGTGTGTGTGTGTGTGTGTGTGTGTGTGTGTGTGTGTGTGTGTGTGTGTGTTTGTCCTGCACTGAGAACAGAGAACAGCCACCCATTTGAAAATATAGAATTAAAAATAATTATACATAAATTAATCTATGTAACCATAAAACCAAGCGCATACAATAAACTCAGTAGTCAATGTTTAAAATGACATCATCTTTATCCTTTTAGACCTCGCATGTCTTTCTGTTGGGATGAGTTGAAGCTTGTTTCGGATAAGGTTTCATTATCTTCAAATCTTTTTCGGCTCAGTTTTCATTCTTTTTTTTAGCTAATTAGCTAATGCATGTCCGACTCTGATCCATTTTGGACAGATATGTCCAAATATGTTCATCTCTGTGCATTATTGAAACTATGTGGATGACTCCACTGGTGGGGCATAGAGCCGCTGTGGGTGGATGACCAAAGGGAAAATACAGAATAAAGTCAATGATATGATTTATCTATGGAAAAAAAAGTTACCTCATCCTATTTTGCTGACATTTAACTAAAATGCAACATGGATCCTTTTCATTGTTAATAATTAATTTGAAAAGAACGTGGTGTAGGCAAAAACATAAGAACCATTGCATTATGGGAACTGAAGGAACCAGTGAAACTACCCTCTGAGACTAAATGTTGTGCTGTCTTGTCTGGAAATCAGAGAGTGTGTGTGTGTGTGTGTGTGTGTGTGTGTGTGTGTGTGTGTGTGTGTGTGTGTGTGTGTGTGTGTGTGTGTGTGTGTGTGTGTGTGTGTGTGTGTGTGTGTGTGTGTGTGTGTGTGTGTGTGTGTGTGACTATAGTGACCTATTAATCTCAGTGTTATTATCTCTGTCTTTAACACGTGTAGATGAGCTCCAAATTCACTATGTGTTGCGGGTACATTGTGTAAACGACATTACCTCCCAGAAAGTGCTAACATAGTCATATTCTGCTGTTAACCTCTCTAAGTACTTCCATTCTCATTCTCAGTTTTAATCCTCCCACCTCTTTACCGACTTCCTTCCTGTTCAATTATCCATTTCCATCTCACTCACTAATGACAGCCCCATAACAGTGTGGTTGACTTGGCAACTCCAAAGCAAAATGTATATTGAATGGTAACATTGCATGATACTAGCACAAAATCAATTGAAAGGGGTCATTTGTTAATATGGTGGATCAAGCAAATGTCGCACAGTCTTTAGACTTGATGGCATCCATGTCACCTTAAGAACCGAGTTAGAATTAGGTTGAAATAAACCACAATCAACGGGCCGATAATTGGGTTTTATTGAATCACAGCAGACCAGAAGTGATGAGTGAGTGAGTCTGCACACACGCACAAAAATAAATCCAAATACACTCCTTCATTTTTATACCAAAACTTCCCAAATTAGTTTTGTTTAAAGGTCACTGCTGGCTTTATTTCTCATTCTGCCACAATCTTTAAGAAGAATGTTCTCTGTGCTGTGGCTGCTTAAATGCCAGGACTGCATGTGGCTTCCTAATGTTAAATGACTTATGGGGAAAAGGGACCAGGGAGCTAGGGCAGCAGTGCCACATAGAAACAGAGTTATGAATGGAACAAGAACAACTTTGTGACAAATCATCTCCCAGCTAACCTGAAGTCAGTTTGCTTATGCTTACTTTGCTTAACACTAGATGGCAGTCTTGGCCTTAATGAAAAGTCATTTCGTGTCCAGATCAGGCAAGTTTAATTTGCTCAGGCTGCTGCCGTGTGTGTCTGTGTGTGTGTTTGTGTGTAGAGAGTGGGAGGGACCATGTGTACTAATGGCTTATTTCTGTCAAGCTGTGTTCTGCAAGGTCTCAACTGACACTGTGTTGACAGTAATGATGGCCAAAGCTCTCTTTCTCTTGCGCTTTCTCTTCTGTAAACACAAACACACACAAAGACAGACACACACAGTCACACATGCACACACACACACACACGTTAGTTGACTCTCGTGTTGAGAGTCAGTGGCATGAGTGCTTGACTCAGTTTGCCACAGTTGTCACTGAGCAGCGGTGTGTGCTCTTGGGTCTAATATTAAACAGATATTGCTTGTTTGTGCTGCAAGCAGAGCACCCAATGACCAGGCTGACAACACTTGACTGACTTTGCGCTCTTTTGAATGACTCACTGCTGGGTTGGTTCAGGATTCACAACTGTCATCTTCCTTTTTAATAATAAATTGCCTGCAGAGTAAAGCCTACTGCTTTTTCTGTGAAGCAGGACTGTAAGCTCATTTATTTATTAATTATAGACTGTAAGCTAAATATATTGTCATTTCCCAAGCTTGGTTCCTTAGATAGACTCTCAGATGTTTAATTTTCATGCTAGATGGTACTATTGGGCTGCTGGAAAGTCAATAAAATAATATTTAGACAGTGCAACTGTAAAATCCAATGTGAGTGGATTTGTTGCTAAGGAGGATCTTAACTTTGGTCTGTAAACAACTGATATGCACAGCCGCACAGGTTTTAAATAGTACTGTATGACCTATTGTGCAGTAAGTACACTATATATCATAATGACAATACAGCAGCTTGTTATTGCCATTGTCATCATCTCTTTTTTTCGTGTTATATATTTTTATTGTCAGGTAATATTGTAAAATACCCATCACAAGCACCAGATCCACTGTACTTGCTTAAAATCCAGTAGAAAGAAAATCTGTGATAACTCTTTGGAATTACCTAGTTTTCTACATTAATTGGATCATGAAATGTGATCCTTAAGTTACTAACACACACAAAAACATTATTGAGCACACTCGTTTCAGGGCCAAAGATAATTTAACCCTTGGATTTAATACCTGCTCCAGCCTCCTCTGTAACCTCAGGCTTTAGAGGAACCTGCAGGTCAGAGATGGGCCATGTTCACAGGGGGAATTTTGGACCATTTTGTACTTACAGGTCTCCTTCAGTGGAGTCAAATTTCAGGATGTGAAAGGCTCTAATGAGGTCATGCCACCACATCACCCATTTATGGGAAATACTCCAGGTTGAAATAAATTGGATTTAATATTTAAGGTAAATGTTCTGCTGCAACACCCAACTTATTGTGCACAGTGGACATCCAACACCCGGACATAATTTTACATGATACCCGCATGGTTCATTTGTTAGTTAGACTTTTCTCATCCCTGACTCTGTCGATGTCATTAGCCTTAGTATTAGCTGGAGACTTTTTCCAGCCTGCTCTGTGAAGAATTCACAGATCTAGTAACAAGTTAAAGTATATATTTATATTCAAATACACAATATGCACAAAAATACTGGGCCTCCTACACCTTACACCCATTCAGCTAAGCTTATTGGACATGATTGCGTGTCCATGGAAACCCATGCCATGAAGCTTAACGTAACACTTACGGCTGATTGTGAAATAGCTAGGATGGAAGAAATGTCATAAATTGACTCCTTGTAACAGTAGAATCGTAGCTGAAATTCAGAGAGAGAGTTTTTCTGACATTTCACAAAAATGTCAGAAAAACAGATCAAGGGCTGAACATCCAGAAATTGTGAAATTACATCCAGGAACGTGTTAGGCAACAGTGCTAACCACCATGCCATCTTGTTGCCTAATAATAATAATCCATCCATCCGCTTATCCTTTTCACGGTCGCAGGGGCCGCTGGAGCCTATCCCAGCTGTCTTGAGGCAAGAGGCGGGGCACACCCTGGACAGGTCGCCAGTCTGTCGCAGGGCTAACACACATAGACAGACAACCATTCGCACTCACAGTCACTCCCGCATTCACACCTATTTAGAGGGCAATTTAGAGTTTCCAATTAACCTATCCCCACAAATTGCATGTCTTTGGACTGTGGGAGGAAGCCGGAGGACCCAAGGAGAACCCACGAAAACACGGGGAGAACATGCAAACTCCACACAGAAAGACCCCAGCCTGATGGTGGAATTGAACTATGAGGCAACAGTACTAACCACCGTGCCACCGTGCTGCCCTAATAATAATAATAATGATAATAAATAAATAAATAAATAAATAAATAAATAAAATCATCATTTAAAAACTAACCTGCGTTATTTTTCTATAATATAATATAATTTAAAAAAAAACATGTGTGACAAGGTGTTGTGTTGCATGTTAAATGTGTTACAATCGTAACATATACGATAATACTGCAAATGACTGTGTAAAGTGGCAAAAAAAAAAGACACAAAAGTTAGATGGGTACAATAGTTACAATATGATTTTTAACAAAACCTACGCAGTGCACTAAGGCTACAATATTGGCTTGTGATGGAAACCAGCGGCTGAGGGTGTCGGACCCCTTCGCCCTTTGACCCCAGCAGCGTCCCTAATCTGCATAGAGGAATGAGAGGCATTTTTCAGCCGCTCACAGGAGGAGGAGGAGTGGAGGAGGAGGAGGAGGGAGGGGAAGTTACGACGTAGTAACGACCGAGTGAGTGAGTGAACCAAGTTTCCAGCGACTGAGCCATCACGGCGTAAAAACTTTTTTTTTGAAATGAACTCGCTTGGCGGCGGCGGACAGGATTTATGCGGGGATAGAGAGCCGTGATAGCGGGTTCGGGGGCCCGGCCCGGTGCTCAAGCTGAATATGGGTCAGACCGCCGTGTCTGCCGTGTCTCAGACTGCAAGCGGTGAGTGTGTGCGTATGTACATGTGGGGTGTGTGTGTGTGTGTGTGTGTGTGTGTGTGTGTGTGTGTGTGTGTGTGTGTGTGTGTGTGTGTGTGTGTGTAGGGGGTTTCTATATTTATCGCTGGCTCTGCCACCCAACTGTTGTACAGGAGAAAAAAAAACTAG
>VURO01003404.1:24408-36753 GCA_015108175.1 Pelvicachromis taeniatus | reverse complement strand
AAATTTTTCTAGTTTTTTTTTTTTTTTTATGTCGATAATAGTTACCCACCTCCAAGCATCAACCTCTGGTCAGTTGTTTGGAGGACAGAATGACTGGAATTTCTGCAGAGTGAGAACAATAAATTAACTCTAGGCGTAATTTTCTCGGAAAATATGACGTATTGTACTTGTGAGAACTCTGCCGTTAAGTGTAAGCACCTCATGCTTGTGTCACAACAATGCAGGCTTTAGATTTCCTGTATTGCTACACGACACGGCACGAATCTCAAACTGTCCCATTTCTTTATGATAATTACATAACTATAAAACCAGGAATTTTTGAAAAGACTGTATTACGATTGGTTCAGAAAGATGTGAAGCAGACAAATCTCTTTTGTTATTTTGCTTTTTTTTACTTCTCTAAACTAAGCAGTGAGTTTTCTTTTGCCTCTTTCTTTCATTTTCTTTTCTCAGCAAGTAAGAAGTCAGTCCATTGTCCCAGTTTGGTTCCCACTGGAAGTTTGAAAGTTGGCCTAATGGTGATGATAATCGCTGTTACCGATTTTCCCATCATTAGCGGTACAGAGTAGCTGCTGAAATGCACCTATTGTTGTGATTTGATATCAACTCAGGAACAGGAAATGAGTGTGTGTATGCAAAGTGTGTGTGTGTGCAAAAACAGGGTGCTAAATTGGTCTGAGGGGAGTTGTAGGGGGCTTCATGCTGCACTTTTCCATGTCTTCACTCTTTACTGCCATTGTTTTTATGTACATGTTTTTTTTCCACAATGTCCTCGAGAACTCGATGTGATAAAGGTGATCACAGTGCTGTTGGGAGCAATAATGATACTATGATTTTACAAGCATTCCTTAACAAAGCAGAGTGCTTTATATTGCTCTGGTTATATTACTTCTTACTACCCAACCCTCATTTTACACTTTAGGCTAATGACACATCTGTTTTTTGTTATAATAATCCTACTTTATTCAGTTTAGATCTGCTAAAGACCACCAAATGCTTTAAAACCTGAAAAACTGGCTTTAAAATGTCATAACTCTAAATTTATAGACAGAATAAGAAGATTAGATATTATTTGTTAGCTATTAACCCATTTAATCCCACTGGCAACAATTGTTGCCGTTCCAACCCCCCATGACATTAAAAAAATTGAACACATTGTGTGTAGGGGGAAGTCTAAAGAGTAAAATGCATGAACTTATTTTGCAGGGAAAATTTGTGTTAAGAGTTTGTTGTAAACCTGTGTGAATTTGGTTTAATCATATTTAAACCAACCAGGGGGAAATGAGAGACTTCCTCATCGCCATGTGAAAATAACCAACAGTAGTAGAAAAAAAATGCACGTATGTAGACTTCATTACTCACAGCACACGATTAAGCAAATAAACAATGCATTGATCCTTCATCAGCAGTAAGCAGCATTCAAAGATCAGTTTTAGCTGACTGTCCATCTATTGCACAGTGTGCATCAGCTACGCTGGTGAAAGCCAACCAATCGTCAGAGTATTGATAGTTTTCAATTGAGCTGAAGGTTATGAAATGGATTCGCCCCACCAGATCTACTTGGTGAGGAAATGTTCGACTGAGTGACTTTATTTGCTGTTAGGCAAATGGTTATCTGCCAAAATGAACATCTGGATCATCTGGTCAGCTAAGCTGAGTGTTTTTTAAGCTTTGGTCTGGTGGAAATCTGGCAGATGTTGTTTTGCTGACAATAGGTCTGCATAAGCATCTTAAACTGTAGTGAGATGACACTGCACTGTTCTGCTTTCAACCAAATTTTATTGTTTTCTTGTCAGCAGGTATTTAGAGTGACATGAGCTGAGTGGGCATGCATTATTATTTTTATTCAGGCATAGTAATTGCCTCCATGTGTAGCTGCCATTTGCGAATTTATGAGTTCTCTATGAATACACTGGAAAGAACGAATTAATGAATTCCCTTAAATGATCTCCCTTGAATCATTGCATTTATCTCAGTTTGCAGATGACATGAGAGTCACTGGCCTTCGTACGTTGGTTAACTATTGAGGTTTTGCGATGATTCTGTAGCTTTTCAGTTCTTCAAACAAGGCTAATGCCACGTCACCAAATGTAGGATTTAAGGTTGCACTCACGAATATTTCCCCTTGCCAATCAGAATACAAATTCTTATGGATTAGCATAACCAGGATCCTGGATTGTGCACTTGATCTTGGATCTTTTAAAGTTTTTTTTTTTCCTTTTCTGTGTTTAAAAAATGTCTTCAGAATGAATTGAAGCTGTCGACATAATGTCAAAAACATCTAAGTGTCGTGTTGAAGAGATATCAGCTGAAGTTGAAGTTGAGCTGGGTCGGGCGGGCGGCGGTGCGAAGCGGGACTGGGCTCGCGCCGGGGCTGGGGGAGCAGTTGCTCTGTTGCTCTCCCCTCTCGCGGCGGTGCGCGGCGTGGGTTTTCACGGGGCGGTGTCCCATAATAAAAAGAATGTGTTCCAAAACAGTCATCTCTTTCCTGACAATCCCCTTTGTGTATATTCTCTTACATATGATAATTAAACATTAAAACACCTGCGGCTTTTAGTCCGGAGCGGCTAATATATGAACAAAATAGGATTTTTTCATAGTTTCAAGTTGTGCAGCTAATAGTCAGGTGCGCCTTGTAGTCCAGAAAATACTGTATTCTTTTCTAATGTATTAGTTCTGGGGCTGTTCTTTTACTGTGTCTCATCATTTAAGAGCACTTGTACCCTAAAAGCACACAGCTCCTCCATATGCTCCCAGCGCTTTTATCTTCAGCCACCTCCACGTCACTGAACTTCATTTCCTACAAGCAGCAATAACTTGACCTTTTCTTTGGGAGTGCAAATATGAAAAAAGACATAAATTACTCAAAGGTTTTGTACAGAAAAAATGATACACACTTGGGCTCCATAGAGTCAGCAGTGATTCAGCAGTGTTATGTAGCTGGAAAAACAAAAGCCTTCCTCTGCTTAAATCTGAGGAATCACACACACCACCTCTCTTTCCTCTGTAAGCTTCCTGCACACACGCGCGCACTCGCACACACTGTCGACATTATCCCAGAAGTTTCACAGCGCTTCTAATCGTTCAGCAGGAAGAGGAGGAGCTGTGGGAGGACAGGAATCTTGCCAAGACACACACACGAGCGCACGCACTACAAATACAGTTAAAAACAAATATTCACCGCTGTTGAAAACTAACCTGTAGAGTGGGACAAAAATGACTATTTCTCACCTTTTTTTTTTAACACTTGCTGACTCTGTCTTAAAAATGTGGGTGGATTTGTCTTCATTTAAAGCTTTTAGTTTCCTGATAATATAGGCGGGCGGGAAATCGGGAAACTGAAAGGAACAAGCATTCGGCAGTAAACACCAGTAATCACTTGTTAAAGAGATGTTTAATACTAAATAACACTACTCTGTTAAAATATAAACACAATTCCAGTAAATACAGACCGAAAATATAAACACTGCTATCATGCTGCACATAAAAAATGCAAACTATAGAGCCAGATAAAGTGCACCGAGGTTTGTGGAAGCTTCCATTATGTTAAGAGAGCCATTTTTCCTGTAGTCCTTTAAATGGCTACAGGAATAAAAATGAATCTTAAGTGCTATGACTCTATTTTGAGCATCATGTTGCTGTGACCTGAAGGAAGAAGGTCAGATGATTGCTTTTGTTTGAGTGCGCTTCAAGTAAAGAGGGTCCTTCACCTTCTCGGATCATTTCGGTTCAATAATTTGAAGGCTGGGATTCAAGCTTTGCAGTATATCACAAGAAGAAAAATGAGTATTAGAAAAAAAATCTGAAAACTAGGCAGAATAACATAGATGGCCTATACTTGTCAGTGTTCTGCAGTATGAACGAGTTAAAAGAAACTAGTTTGATTGAAATTAAGGTCCAGTATTATTATTTTTTATTTAAAATAGGAAGTGATGGTCTTGAGAATATGTATCTCCTGGGCCCAGATGGCAACATTATCTTTGCATATCTGTTGTAGGAGAGACCAGCTCTTCTAGAGAAAGGTCACAAAGCCTTATGGATAATATGCAAATAGAAGGGCCATGTCTTCTGGGTTGCACGCTGATATTCCTATGCTCCTATTTACATGTTTTTGTTTTTTTTTCACGTGTCTTCTAGTTGAGGGACTGGAGAAATCGACATCTCTGGCCAGCTGCGACGTGGCGGTGGACAGCTCTGCCAATGCCCAGAATGCCCATGCATCGCGGCAGAACCGAGGCAAGCTGTCAAGTCTGGGAAAACTTTTCAAACCCTGGAAGTGGAGGAAGAAGAAGACCAGCGACAAGTTTCAGGATCTTTCAAAAGGTAGGGCATCTTGTGTGTCCGTGCGTGGATGTGTATGTTAATGACACTGTATCAGCAAGCTAATGAGTCACTTCAGATTTGTTCTCCTCAATCAAGTATCTGGTCAATATCACAGATTGCATTTTTGGATTTGTGTGGAACATTACGCGTGAAATGGAGCAGCGTTGTTCCCAGAAGAGCTTTAAAAGGAAAAGAGTGAATGGTTTGTTTGTAGTTCTTGCTGATTAATTCCTCGGGGGTTTGGCTGGGAAATAAAAGAGAGACAGAGGTAAATACAAAAACCAGAGACTCTTTTTCTGAAAGCTGCTAGGTTTTATCGTTTGCGTTTTTGCTGTGTTTGTATAAAAGTTGTGTTCCTCTATGTCGCTTTAATGCGAGCGCTCAGGACAGTTTAGAAAACGGTAGGGAATATATAAGGTACTAACTGGGAAGTAGACCTTATTTTCTTATAACTAGATTATTTATTTGGTGTCAAACTTAAATATTTTTTGGGGGACATCTGAGATCAGTATACAACCACATTTCCATGAAAGTAAAAGCAGATTGTGGTGACTTAGAAATAATTTAAAGACCACATTTATTTGGAAATAGTATAAAATATTTTCAAAAACTTGTTTATATATAGGATTTCATTTATTTAACATTATGTGGTCTCCTTTGTCACATTTTTCTTTTCTTAATGTGCAAAATGTTTATACTGGGTGACAGGGCTGGATTGTAGGCAGGCACCTTTGTCACCCCGTCTCTTATTTCAAGGTCATGCAGTTGCAAACTGTGCAAAATGTGGTTTGGCATTGTGTTGTTGATGTGTTCGAATAAATATATCGAACTTGAGTTTGTTGGTCTTTCAGTTCTAGAGAGAAAAATCTCCACTAGACAAACAAGGGAAGAGCTCATCAAGAAAGGAGTTCTCATCCCTGACCAAGGTTTGTCCTGTGTGTCAGTCAAATCCATGCTCGAGAACATATTGAATGTATCACCTCTTCTTGATTTTCATTCCCAAAATTATGATTTATTTATTGCTCTTTACACTTCAGAGCCTTTTCACTTTGTCAAATGTTGTTTGTGTCATATCAGGAAAATTGCTAAAAAAGCAGCTTGTATTTCTTCTCTTCTAGATGAACCAGTCATCAGTGAAAATCTGAACGGCCATGCCACATCCAGTTTGACGCCAGAGGAAGTCAAAGTCGACATTGAGTCTCAAGAAACACTGCGGGAGGAACAGGCCACTGGGCCGGTCAGAACTGAGCAGAAACCAGGTAACTTTTGGACCAGTCGCAATATAACCTTTGTCACACTTTGGCCTGTAATCCAGGGCAGCTGGTTGGAGTGTCTAACCATTAGACTCCTGTACTAACTCAGTTGAAGTTACAAGCCAAGGATAACAGTCTTTCACCTGCATATATTGAAGGATTATATATAGATGCATTGTTGTTATTTGTTTGAAAATTACAGCAGGAAACGGTTGTTGCTAGAGACCTGCTAAATGTTGAGAAAACTTAACTCTTCAGAGAACTCACCTATTGTGAAATGTGGGACTTTTTCCGTCCTTTAACCGTTTCGCTTTTATATACTGTATCTAAATATTGTAGCTTATTTTAGGTGCTTTGATGTCTTTTCCTCTGGGCTGTGGAATGCATTAGTATCTTCAGCAGCTTTCTGGCTGACATTGAACTCTCTGTGGGATCAATGAGCAGGTCTAATGTGTTCAGATAGATATTCCCATTATATCAGCCTGCAATAGGCATTCACAGTTTGAACAGAGCTGTATCTTCTCTTCCTAATGCCTCTCTCTCCCTGAGGAGACAGGCCACTGTTCTTGTGTCTGATGCCGCTTAAGTGTTCTGCTGTTTTCAACTCAACCCTGTTAGCATTGAACTTGTAGCCATTTGTTTGTTCATTTGTCAATAATCAGAAAGGCAAAGGCAACAAACGCTGTAAGTACAGCAACAGAACACACATACCACCGCCAACCCTGGAGCCTGGGAAGGTTAATGGGGGTACATATTATCTATCAGTTCTCTGGAAAAGCTGTACAAGAGCCCTTCATCATCAGCTCTGTCATACACTTTCTGTATCATTCATTTTCTCCTCTGTCTCTGCTTGTCCACCTCTCTATTCTGTTTGCATCAGTTTGCACAGATCAGCAACTTTTATCTTGCTTCCAGTCTTTATATTAACCTGTAAATGCTGCACTTTTCCCTCCTACTCCCTCTCATCTATTTAGAAAGGTCTGATACTAAACCTAACACCCGGGCAAATCAGGTGCGACCTCGAGAGACTCAAGCTAAAAAACAGCCAAGTGCCACTCCGCCCACATCATCCAAACCTGCCGGTGGCACCGCAGCCACGGCAAAGCACAAGGATGGTGCCTCTGGGGCTAAAAAGGCAACTAAAACCACTGTCAAGACTGGGTCATCCACACAGGCTAAAGCTAACCCCCCACGGAACACTAACACGGCTGGTCGCGGGACTGGTAAGTTCAGATAGTTAGAACTGAAACCAGCTGGCCTGTCAGTGTTCTTCCCTTCCCTCATCCCTGCATGGAAAATGTCCTTCTATCATTGTTGGAAGGGAAATATGAGTCACTATTAAGCATTTTGTACCTTCTAAGAATGGATTCATGTGCACACTCGTGCAAGTGGAATTGAAGTTAGAAGTGGTTGCAAAATCATATTTCCTCTTTTCTCCCTCTTCACCATTTCTTTCCTTATAATAAGCATTTCATTTATGATATCTGCCTGTTTTCTAAGAAAGCAGAAGTAAAGATTTATCTGTGTACCTCTGGACATGTCTGCAGTGTGTGTCTGTGTGTGTGTGAGAAAGAGGGTGAGCGCACAAATGTGAGTGAGGTCAGTGTAGCAACGCCACTTTTAATAAAAAGAGAGAGAGAGAGAGCAATCTGACGAGCTTGTGTGGTTTCACTAGCATGACGCTAGGGCATGACCATCCCCCTGCTTCCTGTGTGTGTCTATGTGTGTGTGTGTCTGTGCTGTACTTGTCAAACATAAAGCATGCTTAAACGAAACCTAGAACACTGCATGTGATGTTCATGCAGTCCTTTCTGAGGGCATTTGTGTCTTTTGTGGTGTGTTCAGTGAAGTGACACAAAAGTTGCTTCATTAGTGTTTGAATAACTTCTAAATTCTAAGTTCGCCCCCTCTCCTAAGGGTGTTTTTTACCAGCACACAAAGACACGTCACATAGACTTGAAAAGATACTTAGTATCTTAGTAGTCAGTATATCCTCAGGTATTCTGTATTTGTCACAGTTTTAACAGAGAAGATATGTTTAGATAGTTACTCTCTTATGTTTAAGTTTAAGAGTAGGCAAATATTGGAATCCATATGTGCTGTATACACATGGATTATGTATTAATCCTTCGATTGAAATGGAGAGCAAAAGTGACACATCGTGTTTTATGTGCTTCACTTCAGTTTTATCCATGCAGCCAATCAAAATGTTTCACTTGAACTTTACAATCATTCGGATACTAACATAGCTAGCAATAGTCCACTGGGTTAAGTAGCCAACGGCGTGGACTGTACATTAAACAGAATATAAACGTTCCTTATATTTTGGGATGATTCTCACGTTGTCATACACACGTTATTACTACATATAAAAACTACATATTTAAAACACGTAAATATTTGTCTTTTACAACACAGAATCTGCATACCCACGTTATTAGAAGGTTTTTGTGCATGCCTTCAGAAAATAGAGCATCTAGAAAATCAAAAACATCTAATTTTCTGTCCTTGTCCTCAGCCAAGTCCTCTCATCCAAAGAAGACAGGATGCACAACAAAAAGCACCTCCACTTCCACACCTCGTTCTCGTACATCGAAGGACACTGGCTCTGCAGCACAGAATGAAAGGACAGATGCAAAGACCAACCGGAAATCAGACACTCCGACTTCATCGTCTGGACCTCAAAAAGCCTCTGCAGAGACTCTTAGCCCACCTGGAGACTTAAAATCTTCTCCCCTTTCCTCAGACACCAAACCTCTTTCATCTAAAGTGTCAAGCAGTGACACAGGGGGAGCTCAGGGTAACTCTGTCCTAGATCCTAAATCTTCACCTGACGCATCGCGTTCAGGTGAAGATCCCCATAAAGGCGCGGTTCCTGGAACCACAAGTCAGTCTTCTCATGTGAACACTGCTACAGAAAACACATCATTCGCAGATGGAGAGGCACGCAGCAGCTCACAGAGCGATAAACGGGAGAGGACAAAAGTGGAGGGAGGAGGAGGTGGAATGAAGAAAGGAGAAACAGAGAATGTTGTTGAAAATAGCCGGAGGTACTGTAAAAATCTAGTTCACACATGCAAGTTGCTGATTGCTTGAATTCCTTATGTTCTCTTTGACTGTATCTGAGTTTGATGGCATTCATTACAGTAACCTTACTGGAGTCACAAATTAATCTTTGTATGATTTGTTGTTATATGAAATGAGATAATTGACAATAAATCTATTAAAATTTGTTTAGTCACACTGTTGTTTTATCGATTCCTGCAGGTCAGCAGAGGGTGAAGCAGAAAAGCCGCAGCGACCCAGCGTAAAAACAGAGCAGGCCGAGGTGACCGTGATACCTGATAGGCCGAGAGACAGCCAAACCAGTGACTCTGATTCTGACGGACCAATCCTGTACCGGGATGAGGATGAAGAAGAGGAGGAGGAAGACGAGGACTCAAACAGTATGGCACTGGTCTTGCTCAGTGGAAAAAAAACTGTTTGTTTGACAACAGTCATGTCAGCTGCAGAACTTTAATTAAGAGAAGCTGACCTACACAACTCAACTTCAATATTTCAGTTAGCAGGCGGCGTGTGATGTGTTTAGTGTAGCGCAGTGGGACCATGGTTAGAACGGTTGCCTCACAATTAAAGAGTCCTGGGTTTAAAACCAGGCAGGGACCTACTATGGTTAAAACATATATATTTTGCAAATAAATAGGTTTAATTTACATTTTACCAAATGACACATGACCTTCACCTGACTTACAAGTTCACTAGCTTCTTCTTTACACAATTTGTACATGCCAAGAAGTCATATATAATACGAACTGGGTAAGCAGAAAAGGACGCATGGACGGATGGATCCATAAATACTGAACACAAGTACAGAGCATGTTTAAATGGAAAAACATTCAATAAAATACAACAGAGGAGATCTGAAACATAAACACTGTAGAATGACATGTAAATAAAAATCTGAATATCAAACATGAAGGAGTAAAAGAACAAAATAAATGCAGGTATTGGGGTGTGAGGCAGAAAACATTTCCTGTATCCATTCTTAACCCTCTGTGGTCCAGGGCAATATGCATTGTCAACACAAATCCAAACGGAATTTCATTGTGGCTCTGCCCCCCTGTCACGCCCCCTTTTATCGCTGATCCCTAGACCACAGAATTTTAAATATGGAAAATCTTGACAGTCGAGAGGCCCATAGTCATATGTACCTGCAGTTTTTTTGTACAAATTAGAAAGCAAGGTTTTAAGTTTTATGGTTTTAATATAATAGAGCATATCCTGATTCAGAGTTGTAGAACTGACCAGTAGGCCAGCAGCTCGTGGCTTCTGAATAGACACTTCCAGTAAAAGAATAAATCATGTCACCAGATGTGTATAAACCCTTGAATGGTTGCAGAAACACATCCATAGCTTTTACATCCTGCTCAGCTCAAGGGCTCATTGCTCCCAAGATGAAGTGAAATTACCGTTTACAGTCAGACTCTGAAGCCACCCAACTTGCTGTGACGGTGCAATGTTTGCTTGGTGCAGTCATGCTGTTAAAAATGTCAAAGATGCCTCAGTCGTGTTAGCAACTTTTGCTTTCAAAACTAACCAGCACTAGTAAACAGCATTTAATCTGTTTATGATTAAAATGGACTTTCTGTTGATGTTTCAGGTTTTTATTGCTTGTTCATTATGATCCACAGCTGACCCCCCAGAAGACTGTTAATAGCCGTGCCTGTTCTCTCTCTGTTCTAGATTCTCTTGCCAGCAAGATCCGCCGACGAGACACCTTGAACATTAAACTGGGGAACCGACCCAGCAAGAAAGAGCTGGAAGAGAAAAACATTCTGCCACGGAGTTCAGAGACGGAGAGGCACGAGCTACGCCAGCAGATAGGCTGCAAATTAGTCAGGTACACTCAAACACACACATACAAAGCGGACTGTGAAAATGTGGCTAGGTGTTACTTTTTTTCGCAAGTTTGGCATTGCTTTAGGATAACAACAGAGATTGTTGATTATTTTTTGGGTGTAGCTGTGGGTGGTATACTGTTACAAATGATGCACATTAAAAACTGTGTCCTGACGTTTTCGAACAGACGAGCCAAATTGGCTGGTGATAAAACAGCCTTCAGATTCTCAGCAACAAAAGGTGTAAACAAAAAAGAAAATCTTAAGTGTTGATAATTTAGGATTTTTCTCTGCAGAATTATTAAATCCATACCTGCTCGCAAAAAGAGTGTAAGCAGTTTTCTCTTTTTAGACGCCTGAGCCAAAGACCAACCACAGAGGAGCTGGAGCAGAGAAACATTCTCAAGCGTAAGTGCACTCTTCGACAGAGGTGTGATGTGATACACCTTTTTTATGATCCTCGTAATATTTTAAAGCCCGAATTATGTCATTTACCTACCTGCAACCATATCACGAGGCTCATCATCAGGATGATCACGTTAAAGCCGGCATTGTGCTGTTCCAGCTGCCCAGCTACAATCTGTTACTGCCACTTTCAGATCTTCAGATATGACCTTGCGTGTCTCATTAATCAGATGGATGAGACGGATATGTCTGTCTAAATTATGAATTACTGTCTTTTAGAAGCTTTGTGTCTCCCACGCTGGAGTGATGTGTTCAATTACACTGTGAGGGGATTTTATTTGGGCATCATATACCACAAGGATACAAGCTGGCCTGAGTCATTTGTTTTCCAATGCACACTAACGAGCACGCTTGTCATGCTACCGAACACTAATACATAACTCTGCTAGAGGTCACAGTCTCGCCTGTTTAGTTCAAATTTGTCATTCATGCGGGTTTTTAGAGGGTTTTAAGAATTGCCCATTACTTCAATCAGTAAATTTGCTCTTGGTCTAACTGAACAAATGCACGATACATCTTTCCCTATTATGGAATGATTATACTGCTCTATTGTAGGTGAAAAGAATGCCTATATTGCAATTTTGCAAGTTCCCAGTCAATAGAACAGATATACATGTAGTCCATACGTGTAGTGGTTATATCCACATATATAACAGCGGTAAAGAAAAATTACGAACTATTGTTTCTGGTGTTTATCCCTAGAATCTATCTACAAATAGACACTTGTTTGAGGTTTACAAGTATATAATACTGTGTGTATAATGTAATGGAATGTAAAAGTATCCTGTTAAAAAAACCCAGTGCAAAAACTTTACAGGGTATGTTGGGATCTGTGTAACTTTATGCTCTGATTTATTTATTATAGCACATGAGAAACAATGCAAGGCTCTCATGTGTTATCTTTCACGTAGAAAGAAACACAGAAAGAGAAGTAACTCTATGTATGTGTTGAGCTAGAGGCAAAGAAGGATTAGGTGTCATAAGACTTCTATTTCAATCTGGATCAGACCACTAGATGTCACTGAGTTCTCCAGTGCCCTTTCACCAAGTTCTTTATACCGATATATATGGTGCAAGTCCATGAATATTTCACAAGAATATTTGCCATTCAGATTTTATATAATTTCCCTTTTTTCCACTTTTTTGTTTACGTAATGGCAGCCACACTGCTGCATAGCCATGCACTTGGCTTAATATTGCAAATTATATCTTGTGTATATAATTAGATGCAGAAACATGTTGCAGACATTGTAAGTGTGATATCATTCTGCTGGTTCTGTACATGCAGAAAAGAATGAAGCAGAGGAGCAAGAAGCTAAGCAAGAGATTAAAAGGAGGCTCACAAGAAAGGTACTGTAAATTTCACCCCCCCCCCCCCACAACACACCCACCCACACACCCCCCAC
>VURO01003400.1:25527-39213 GCA_015108175.1 Pelvicachromis taeniatus | reverse complement strand
TTTTTGCCTGAATCGTGGTTTCCCTTGTATAATGTGTACAGTATGTTTTGGGGGCATTGGTGACCTAAAGAAACATACAATCCTATCAAAGGGATGCATTGTTAATAAAACAAAATTTGAAATACCAAAAGGTAGTTGGTATTATTTAATAGTTGGTATTATTTTAAAAAATCTAACTTTTATCACCATTTACTGTGTTGATGTCTTATAGGTTTGCTAAATATAGTCAGATACAGCTTTTATTTTGAAGAAACAGATCTAAGTTAGGTCAAAATATCTTCATAAATTAGGCTGGGCACATCTTTTATGTATAGGTAATGTTCCTATATATTTAAGTTATCACGTTATTGCACAGTTCTGTGTTTAAAAACAAGATTTCCCTTCAGTGTTGCCATATTTTGATAATTTCAATAACAATCTCAACCTTTTCTTATATAGCATGTTTATTGATGTTACCCCCCCAAAAAGGCCAAATATGTGTTTTAAGAAGAGATTTATGAGTCAGTAAAGCAGAAAGTGTAGACTCAGATCCGCCTGGTGACCTGGGGAGATGCTGCTGATGTTTTTTCTTTTTTTTTTTAATAAGTCTTATAAGTTGGAGCTTTAGAATTTTTACACTCCTTAATCCTTGAGGATAAATCTATTGGATAAACCAAATGGTCCTACCGGTAGGACCATTTGGTTTGTTTTGGTAGGATTCCAGAATAACATTTCTTTTGCATTTCAGTCAGTTAGACTAAAGTGCAAGGAAAAAATGAAAGATGTTAATTTACCTAGATGCGCATTTTCATTTCATGAAATGACACAAAGGTCGAAGAGTCCTTGATTTATTAAAACAAACACACATTTCTGGGCCCAAATTGGCCAAAAACTTAAAAAAAATTCCTAACATGTATTAGAAATGTTTTAAAAGAGACAGTTTTGTGAGTCCTGGAAGTCATGCAGTGGCAGCAGCACCAAGATAAAGAAAAGTGTCTGTGTATGATGAAGGAATATATTAAATACATATTAAAACAAAAATATACATTTCTGCAAAACCATTACAGTTTCAATTTATAATCATGGAAAACTATAATGTTTTCAGTGGGATTATTCATTCACATAATGAATGGAGTTCATATTTTTTCACTGATTGCACATTTTCCTGCAATAGCTGCGGAGTGTGTGTTCATTTGAATCGGTCTTAACACTGCTACTGTGAAGCTTTCGCACAAACCAAATAACTGTGTTGAACAAAAAGGATACAAAATGAACTCATGATTCTTTGTTTAAACCTCTATCAAATACGCTTCCCATGTGTTGATTCAGGAAGGCTGAACCTCATTGCATTAGTCCATTGTTGCATTGCTCCAAAAATATTGCACACCTGTGTAGTCCTACATTCCATTATGGACAGAGATACACAAGCAGGTTAATGATTTCCACATGGGGCCAAAATGTCCTTTTCTGTGTCCATTGTTCAAAACTGTTTTTGGCTTTTTTTGCTCAGAACCTCTCAATTTTCACCATCTTTTCGTTTCCTGTAAACACGGATGTTTTCAAACCACTTTCATCCACGGTGTTTGAATGCGAGTCCTGTTTTATTTCACTGCCTTCGTAGCTGACGTTATCATAAACTTGTCTCATGTGGCTGTTCGTCTCCGCCTCTTGCCTGGCCTTCTCTTTTTCCTCCTGGAACTGGAGCAGCACCGCTTTATTTACACCGGGACCTGGGAGAAAGGAGCACAGCACAAGGCAACAGCGAGACATTTAGTCTTCACTTTCAGTTTTAATAGTTTCCTCTGTTACACAGAAAGAACCCAGAGGAAAATGGTGTACGTACCAAAATAACTGAGCACCACAGGGAGGAATATAAGTCCGTGAGCCATCCCCAGGAGTGTAATGACGAGGTTTAACCGGAAGAAGAAAATCTGGATGAGCTGCGCTTTGGCAAACGCCAGCACAATGATGCCTGGCAGGTTAGTCATAGCAACACCAGCAAACACCTTAAGGGTGCAAAAAAAAAGAAAGAAAAATAATTTTTTTCCATTTTTGGTTCCAATTTTTTTAATGGGTGACTAACAACATCAGCTCTTGCTTTACATCTTACTTACTGCGCTGCCCATTTTGGCCGTGGCCTCGATTGCTCTTTCCACATGTGTGGGCTTGGTGCTGAGTGCAAACGTTCTCGTCATATGCGACACAAACTCAACAGAGATGCCCACCGCCTGCAGATCACACAGAAGATGTGAGTTAGTCTAGATTTCACTTTCATTTAAATGGGCAACAATGACAATGAGCCAATGAAACATGGTGCTAATAACATCACAAATGAATCTCTGCAAAGCATGGGAAAAACACAAAAGGTTTCAATTTAGTAAAAATATCCACACGTTCAGTGGATTGTATAGGTTGGTCTCCAAAGAAACCTGATGATGCAGCTAACCAGCATCTGTCATTAGGTAGACTGATCAACACCAAGTCTTTCCAGAACTGTTTCCGCACTTGAGAAAATGAGCCTCCTTCTGTCCCAGTTATGTGATTTGCTCGTACCGTGACCAGATTGATGAGAGCCACTGCGTTATAGTCGATGCTCCACAGCGTCATGATGCCGACTGTATCCACAACGATCATGATAATGGTGAGCAAATTGAGCAGGCCGGAGCGCAGATCCAAGCCAAGCAGCAGACAGCAGACCACGAAGGTCGGCAGCAGACACACGGAGATGTTGAAGAGTCCCTCGTTCACGATAGTCAGGTACTGCTCATAAAATACGTAGGTTATCCTGGAAGAAGGAGAAACAGAAAACATTGATCAGAAAGTACAAACCACTTAGATTTAAAGACTAAAACAACTTTCTGGCAGAGAGGTTGGAGCTGAGGTGCAGGAACACGGGAAAAGCACATACGTGTAAGGGAACACTTCAAAGTCAGGCGAGGTGCCTGGCACTTTCCTCATGCCTAGGGTGATGTTGTGAGCGAGCTTCCTGGCCATCTTCAGGGCAGCGGAGAACTCCTGGGAGTTGGTCAGAGGCGTGTGGTAAGCCATGAACCGAGAAGCTGGAGAGACACGGGGTGACAAAGGTTTTACTTTCTATTTTTTACTTTCTTTTTGAATGAATAGAACCACATTCACTGCTGCTATACCTATTATTTCTCCACTTTCATCTCTCACCACTGCTTTGTCATACGCTCCTAGACCGCTGTTTAAAAAAAGACAGTAAGCCATGAGATTGTTGTTCGGCTGTTGTGATTTATTAGTGTGTATGTGCACTTTTACAATACAAACCCTTTGGAGCACTGCAGGTCAGGCCTGTTAGTCAGGAAGTCGGGAAGGTAGAGGTTGAATTCTGCCACAGTGGGCCTCACGATATCGTCCTCAGGACGTGCCAGACACTTTTTAGTACAGATTAAACCAGCTGTTGAGACATATAAGCAGAGTAGGGGTTAATGAAGTCATGTCTTTCTTCATGTATAGACAGTGACATCAAAAATTGTGTGCAAGTTTAAAATGTTTTTGTCCTTTCAGAAATGATTCTCACATTGGTTTGCAGGACAGAAATGTCCTGCATTGGGACCGTAGGTGTACAGACGACAGCACTTGGATCCAGGGTTCAACCAGTCAATGAAATCATCCACCCACGAGTTTGCAGGGATAGCCATATAGGATCTAAAGTTAAGATCATATAAATAATTAAGTTATTCTCATAATCATGAGATTCAGAAACAGGTAAGAAACAGCAATACCTTGTCAGTCTGTTGCATTCAAAGTAACATTATCCAGCACCTCCAAGCAGTAATTCATCACTTTCTTCCAAACTGAAGTGTAAAAAAACACTTCAGTTTATGTTTTAAGGGGTTCTGGGCTTGAATATTTCCTTGGCCATTTTTCTCTGTCTGTCCCTATGCTCAGTATGCTTCAGTAAGCTAAAAGCCTGTAGCTACTTCAAATTTAATAATACCAGTCTCATACTTCCTAAAACTTCAAGCTACCTCTCTGAATCTGGGATTATGTACTGTATGTTTCTAAATAACTACAGCTGTGTTTAAGAAGGCTCAGCTGTAGTTGAGCCTTCGGCAATCTCACTTCCTGAGATTGCCAAAGAAGAACTGTGTAGATGAGTAACTGCTGCTTTGCCTTCTTTCGCTCCACCACTGAAAGCATCCTGGTCCACTGCGTAACAGTGTGGTCTGCCGGATGCTTTGCAGCAGATAAAAAAGCTATCCCAAGGGCAAGAAAGACAACATGAAAGCTCACTGGCAGTTTTCCCTCCCTGGAAGAGACTGGAAAAACCGAGATACCTCTCAAATGTATCTCTAAAAACAGCTCTAACCCTGAATACTTGCTATTTGACCTGTTCTCCACTGGTAGACGCTACATGTCCACCGAAACAGAGACAAACAGATCAAATAACAGTTTTCATCCAGGTGCATTTACTGCACTAACTCCAGCAGGGTTGATTAAATGCACCACAACATTTTCTATTTAATTCTTTGCTCCTTTTTTATTCATAATTATTCATCATCGTCTACTGAAAGGACTCACTTCACTGTGGGAATGACTTTGTTGTTTTATTGTGTGAATGGCTTGTTTCTACGCTTCGGGCACCTGCACAAGTAGCGCCTCAATTTCACAGTATTTTACAACACAAAGATTATTAAAGGCGTTCTGATATAAATCTCTCGGTTAAATTTATTGGAGTTTTTAATGATAGATTTATTGTTCCTGCTTTATGAGAAGTTGTTTGCCAGCTGATAAGGCTGCCGATAAATACGGCTCCATAATCCTTATTATCTCGAGGAAACAAATGTGTTTTGTTACCTACGATGGTCTCAGTCTTCTTTAAGCCATCGGATTGAAAATGTCAAACTGTAAAGTGTTCAGGTGAATCACAGGGAAGCTGGGAAGATTAATTTGTGCATCGGCAGTTCCACATCTGCCAGAACACAGTTTCTGATTGTAAGCAGATTTCGAGAGTAATTATTGGGGATATGTCAGTCATTGCTTATCTGCTCTGTGGTGATTATGTCTCTCAGTTTATCATTAACTGATCTGACTGGCAAGTGTGTAAGAGGTTGCTACTACGATATCAGCAAGTTCAAGGATATGCTGTGATGTCAAGGACACATGCAAAGACTCAGTGCTAAAGCTTAAAGTTTCTCGTGCTCAGATGATAAAAAATGAATCCACTCACTCACCGTTCAGGGTAGTCTGTGGCGTACTGGATCTTCTGAGTTAGCGAGAACTGATCACAACCCACGCTGGAGCAGACTGCATTCATGCCCTCCACAGAGGTGAAGTTGAACCCCCTTTTTGTTACAAAATAAACAGGGACGCCAACTTCAAAGTACTTGTTCAGGTACTCGAAATAGGTCAGCATGTACGAGTCCTGGATCGAAAACAGAGTGATCTTTGTAAACAGGTTTGACAGGAAGGAAAGAGTGTCATGGCCATTTATACATCACTGTGCTTACTGACCTTAGGCATAGCCAGCTCCTGATCCAAACCCACTTTCACGTTCATCATGAGGAATAAGGCTCCACAGAACATAAAGATGAAAACTACTATCTGAGGAGAACATAGAATAGAGTGTATTCATCAAATATCTATTTTTTAAAAATTATTTTAAAATATCAATATGAGTTTGTGTTCATCTCATTAAATTTGATCTTGCAGGATTTCACATTAGTGGGACAGCGGAGGTCAGAAGTTTAGAATAACTGTGGACGGAATCTGTTTTATGTTAAGGGTGAAGGATTAAGTGGCATTACCACTATGATCCTGGTGTAGCGGTGCAGTAGGACAGGGGCGTAGTATTTCTTCATGAATGGCAGCAGAAAGCCCTTATTTGGCTTTTTGGGACGCTGTTTTGACACTTTAAAGCAACAGAGGAGTTCACAGCGGTTGTTGTCTTGGCGCCGGGCATCCAGGGACAGCAGCGCAACAAAGGCTGTCATCTGGAGGACAAAGTCCATGAGCACAGCCAAAGCAGCATATAGAGCAAAGGACTTCACTGCTGGCATAGTGGACAGGGCCCCTGAAACAAACATGGATAGAGGGTAACACACTGGACAAAACACCAAGCCCAGCTTGGTGTAAAAAAAAAAAAGTAGTAAAATTTTTTATTCATTTTTAAAACTAAGGATTCAACTAAGGATATCAGATTTCATACCTAGGAAGAAGCAGACAGACTCAGAAAGACTGCACAGGAGCATGCTGGGAGCCACGTTTCCAAGGACACGCCCGATCTGCTCCTCTCGGGTCTCTTGAGGCCTCCGCACATCTCTCTGCAAGACAGGAAGAGTAATTTAATAAAAAATTCCACCATGTTAGAAAAATGGCACGCATTTATAGTGCACACAGTACCTGGTACTCCAGAACAAAGATGAAGATGTTGTCAGCGCCAACGGCGAGCACCAGGAAGGGAACGACCTGCAGAATGACCAGTGAGGAGGGTATGCCAATCCAGGAATAAAAGCCCATTGAGGCCAGGACAGAGGAGGCGACCACCAGGATCCCACCCAAACCAACCAGAAACTTAGAGTCCACCTACAGGACAAAGAGATACAGATGTACAATCGCCTCAGTGAACCCATTCACATTTATGTATTACTCTGCAGTAAGAACAATACTGCCAACATAGGCATACTATATCAGCTTCTCCTTATCACGTACAGTAGGTGATATATACTATTCTATCATTTTTTCTCTCTGTACGGAAGCCAATATAACCCGAGGGAATATTTTATGCTCACATTTTTAAGCAACAATTAAATCCATGTTTCAGCAACTTTAAAAAATGATCACAAAGCTAGCAGCTCTTGGTCAGAGGGTTTAAAAAGCTTATTGTTTCCAGTCAAATATGGCTTTAACTGCCATGTTATCAAGGTTACTGCACACTATTATCTAATCTAGGTGAACTGGACAGCAGCTAACAGTTGCACTCAGTGCCACACTGCAGATTAAATGTTAGCAAAAAATGACATTATTCTGATACCAGATGAATGCACATTTAACACTTATGTTAAATCCAGAGATAAGTGTTAATGTGTAGGTTAACCCTTAAATGGGTATTCTTATGCTTAGCAGTTACTAGTTAGCGTTTTGATCTTACTGAAGATTTTTAGCATGCCAATCAGCACTAAACAAAACATACAGCTGAGATTAACTGGAAAGTAATTTCTTTTGTCAAAAATGAACATTTTGACATTACAACTGAGCTACATGAAAATTTATGGGCTCCATCCTGGGGCGAACATGAAGGTAGGTGTTAAGACATTTCACCTTAGACCACACAAGTGAAAAGGCAGAGTATGGCAGGATGTATGAATGCCTGTTCAAAGACTAATGGCACTAAAGGGATTAGATGCTGATTTGCCAGTTGCTCTTAAAGCTGGGAAATCCCTGATGATTACTATTCTGCGGAGACATACCAGTATGCGTTTCCATGAAGAGTACTCTCCAAGTGCCACAGCGATGTAAACGAAAATGACAGCATAGCTGATCATGAAGATGGGGATATCTTCTGCAGTTGTTCGATTGATCTCGTCCTCCAGAGATCTCTATTAACAGAGCAGAGAAGTGAGTGATTAAATGTGTTAAAGGTCAGAAAATTACGTGATAGAAACAGAGAGGCCAACTTAACGTTTCTTAGAGAAACTGCAACAGCAAGTCGTTATCAGCATGCCTGCTAATTGCTTCATTTTGCTTTCTTGAGCATTTTCATCTTAGTTAGATAGGACACGACTGTGAGCAGGCTGGAAACCAGTGCAGAGATGGTGTAATGACACGTACAAAGGTCCCTGGACCACCTCAGACCAGTGGCACGTGGCCAGGGCCTTAATGGATCTTTTCTACTCTCCTTGATCACTCAAAGTGTCTTACACCTCATTCACCGAATGACACAAACACTTTTCTCTAAGTGGTTTATTTCTATCTCACATTCACACATGTGAGATTCTTACTCCACTTAAGGCATTGGGAGGAGGGTTCATTATCTTGCCCAAGGATACTTGGGCATGCAGACTCAAGCAGCCACAAACCCTCTACTTCTTGAGCCACGGTGGACTCGCATAGATCACAGGTAACTGCCCCGAAATCCCAAACTTCACATGAATTTCTCTTATTTAAACTCAAATTATGCAAATACGTGAATAATGTGTTCTCATAGAGTTTTTACCTCTGCCATGTATGCAAAAGTGAAGTTGTTCGCCGGGTCTTTCTGGTATTCCTGGACAATTTTAAGAAACTCTTTCTCCCATTGCATAGCCACTCTGAATTTGGGGTCACTGCGAGCATAGTTGTTCAGGGAGAAGGTCATGATGAAGGCCTCAGCACTGCTGAATGCATCATCTGGGAAAAGTCAAGTGTAAATTGTTCAAGTGAGTTAGAAGCAAATTTTTGTGTGTTTAACAATAATTTCAGGTATAAAACAGTGGTGCTAAAAGTCTCTTACCCTCATATCCTCCCACAGCCAGGAATGGGAAGACTGGAGCTCCATAATCAGCCATGCAGCTCATACCTAAATCTGTGATGTCTTTGAAGGACAAAGGAGAGCTTGGGGAGAAGTGGAAAAAGGGGAGAAAGAATGGTTTTATGGCACAGAAGGTGAAGTTTATAAAAATAAGCTGTTTTGGTGGCTGTTTTTCAAACGAATGCCTACCCGAGGCAGTAGATGAGGTGGTCTCTCCAGTCTACCTCTTGGGTCACTCCCAGCTCAGTCATGTTCACTTTAGCGTTAATGTTGTCTAGGCTGTTCTGGAAGTACTGTGGCAAGCTGTTGACTGCACAGTCAGTCAGGGAAGGGTTGTTTGGATTTAGCGGCGCAAAGCACACATCCTTCAAACTTGCTGTCCGGTTCAGATCATCCGACCAAAACTCAATATTCTAAAAACAGAATCACGGGGGCTTCAGTTATTCAACATGCAATGGTGAACTTTTCCAAATGCTGTCAGCGATCAGCTTTGACTTTCAGTACCTGTATTCGTGCCTGGAGTTTCAGCAGCTCAGTGATGAGCTCTTTGGACATTATCCCGCTAAAGTTTTGCGGTCCAAACAGCAGCGAGTCATAAATGTGGCCTTTTCTGCCTGGTGCTGTCAAGATCACTTGGTTTGTCCTGTAGAAGGGGTCAAAGTGCTTGTCGTGGAATTCTTTCTCTTGGCGAGCACGGCTGTTGGGAGCAGACCAAAGTTCAACTGGATCGGTGGTGAGCTCGATGTCTTTGAGGCCAGCAGAGAAAATAACCACAACAACAAGCGACAGGAGGAGCACCTTGAAAAAAGATCAAATATTCTTCAGGCGTAGTGTCTTTGTCTGGCTAACAATACACTTTATCTTAAATCCACTGTGTTAGGTAAGGTTAACGCAGGAAATCAGAAATGACAAATTCTACTTTTCTACCAGTGTCTTTTAAATGTGAACATATCAATACTGAAATAGTAAATAATTGATAGATAATAGGGAATTATCAGTACTCTTTGTGTTACAAATGCCACTTTGAACAATGTCAATGCAATCTTCCTCATTTTAGCCCACTCAGAGGTTGTGTTGCTACAGCATATTTGGGTTTGGTATAAACAGCATCTTATGATTTGACTTTAAATTTTCCACCAAAGCTAAAAGAAGGCCTAGTGGGTGCATACGTTCTACTTTTACTGGTAGTACTTACAATGAGGGGATGAGAGGCCATGACAGTTCCCCAAAGCTGGAACAGTGAGCTCAGGTAAGCCTGAGCAGCCAAGCTGTTTGTCTCAGCACATGTCACCTCTGATGGATGGATGACCTTTTCAGTCACCTTATCACTGTCCTTGTCTTTGCCTTTGCCTCTGTGTTTTACTTTCTTTTCATTTTTATGAGACGCCACCCAGCAGGAGACAGAGAGGTACAGCACAAAGGAAAGTATCAGGAGAACAAGCAAGATGATAGAAATTACAAGATAACCATCGGTGCCCAGCAGCATAAAGGGAGAAGTGGCCGGTGGAGGAGGTAGCACACTTGGGCACGATTCCTTGCAGTCCTGGCAGGAGCAAACCTCCCCTCCCGTAGGTGTGGTCTCATTACACATCAGAGCGGCCCCGTTGTAGGGAATCACACCTTCTGGCACCCCTGCTGTGTCTCCTTCTTGTATTATTTTGAAGTCGATGTCCAGAGGAGCCAAACCGTTACTTGAGTCCCCTTGGAAATCATACCAGCGCTGGGGGGTGCACAGCTTTGCCCCATAACGACCACACATGGTGGCAATGGCATAGCCTCCAATTGTGGCAGGAATCCTGACATTTTTACATGACTGGAAGGAGGTATCTGCAAAGGTCTTGCCGATGAATGCCTGGTAACCCACCACAGCCTCCCTCGTCCTATTCAGCTCAGTGACATTCAACACCTTTGTGACCTTTACTGTCTGGCTCTGGTTAGGACTGCAGGTGTTGATGCAGTGCAGGTGGGCAAAGTTGTAAGCACAGGAAGGGCAGCGGACGAGAACAGCCTTGGACAGGGTCAGGCTGGTTTCCAGGGATCTCAGCTGTTTGATGGTGCAACAAGCGTATGTGCTGCTCTCTCCCTGGTCAAACATGGGGCACACCTACAGCAGGAACACATGCAATTATAAAAAGACCCTAAAATGCACTTATTGAGAATAGACACAGAAATCTACCTCTGCCACACTTCATTCAACTGTCCTCTCTTACAGCATTTCACTCCACCTGCTCAAGAAGAAGAATATCTACACACCTCTTTCAGTTTTTTGTAGTGCTCTCCTTTGACGAGTTGGGCACGAGTGTAATTCAGACATGGGATGATGGGAGGAATAAGGGTGTCTTCTAGCAGCGGGTTACGACCACACTCTTCATAAAAAACACAATATCCTGGCTCATGCTGGGCCTCTGATAGTGTCTGCATGGAAGAGATGAATTTTCCACAGTGAGAACACTAAAGGCAGCAGCAGTGCTTTGAATGTGTGTGAAACATGAAGACTCGGTTTTAATGCAGAGTCTGCTTAGAAATCAAAGACATTTCAGCACAGAAGTTTGATTATAAAAATTACTTTTCTTACAGTCACAAACATTACAGTTAACGTGAAGTGATAAGCTCAATGAGATGTTTCCAAAAACTTGTAAAAGTGTTTATTATAATGCCTATAACATTTCTTTTTAAGACTTTAAAAGAATAACTCGTAAAATCGCAACATGGTGTCCTGCCAGCTCAGCTTCTTTATTGCCAATTTGCAACAATAAAATGGAGATTGTACTAATATATTGTACACGTTTAAGGTTAATTATAACCACTTACTACATGTCCGCCTACAATAGACGATTAAAAAAAATGTAAATGTAAATTTTTAAAAACCTTTTCTGTTGAGATATAGATTTTTATTTTTATAGTCAAACACGGTGTATTCTTGTAACATGCAGTGTGATCAAAGGTGATTGTTGCGATGCTTAAAAATGTCATCTCTAATTTTTACAGTTTAAAGCAAAAGTCTATCAAATATAATATCATGATATAAATTTTAACACCATTAACACAAGAATAAAAATTCTCGTGTCACAAAGGTGTGAAGGGTTTTACCTTTGGAATTTTTAAATATAATAAAATTAACAACAACAACGACAACAAATAATAATGATGATAATAATAATAACATTTTATATCATACTCTGCATGAGAGTATGTGAGACAGTATAATTGTGACGACTACATTTGAATGTTCAGTGATTTAAAAGTTTTCAAATACATTAAAAAGAAAAGCCCATACAGAAAAATATTAAATGCACATATTTGTGTATGCGTTATATGTGTATGTTCAACACAGTTTAATGTAAAACCAAAACAGCGATTTTACCTGAGAAGCTTTTGCACATTGGCTTCTCTAACCTCAACTCTGGACATAAAAATCACTACGTACTTATATTTATTTATTGTATCGCTTTGAATTTGGCATTCTTATTTGTTCGCTTGTTTAAACAGTTATAATCATTTAGGATTTGAATTACACATGAATCTTTCTAGTTTTCAGTCTTGATCGCAGATCAAGTGATTAATGCTCTGCAAAAAAAAAAGATTTTAATAGTAGAACAGAGCACTGTAAGCTCATCATGCTAATGACTGAAACACGTACACTATTACACCTTCACTATATTATAGAAACCAGCGCACAACTGCGATAAATTCCTCCATAAACAAAAGAAGAAAAAACTTACCAGAATATTTATAAAAATGAAGAGGGCTGCAAAACGCATCATGATTCCTGAGGACGGATTCAACAACAGAAGAGTCAAAGTTTTAAATTTCACCAAAAAGGAGTGTAAGGTGGGTTTCACTGTTGACCTATTAGATGCATTAGGAAAGAAGGTGAGAGGTGATGTGAGTTGTCTGGGTTGTTCTGTCTCTCCTGTTGTCTGTTTGTCTATCTTACAGTGTTAGAGCTCAGGAAGGAGAAACGTGTTCTGGTGTGATGTTGCTGCTGACCAATCACAGCCACAAGCTACCAGTTTCTCTGTTTGATAATTAACATGGAATAGATTTTGATAGGGTTGCCGGGGAGATTAAGCGGAGCTGGGAGAAACAAAATCCCACCCAAACGTGTCAGCCACACCTAACGCTTCATCTCACATTGATACTTGAACTGATACCGCCTGGAAATTTGTAGTTTTATTGACGACAGATAAACATTCCACATGATTTGAATCGTGTCAATCCCTTCACAGCAAGAAGCGTGTGTAGGCTGTTGTTGAAGTCTTGAAAGCAGTGCATGTAGGAAACATCCAAAGTACAGCACACTACTACTGAACCTTTAGACCATCATCAAAGGGACTATCTGATCTATAGGGTACAGCGAGAGAACAATATGTTCCTGATACGGTATGCTACGATATGATGGAGTCTTTTTTTTTTTTAATCTAAAAGTCATTTAGTGCTTTGAATGGTCAGTAGGACTGGAAAAAACACTACATAAATACAAATGTATTACTTCAGTTGAATCCAGCATGCTAAGACAACATGATCAACTTTGTAATTAATGCTCTTATCGCATGCCAAGGTCACAGCTGAGATAAAGAAGACATCCGATGGTCCAGATGCTATCATCTGAGCGTTCAGGGTGAAGTCGCGTAAGCATTTAAATTAGTGATAAACAGACATGGTGCAAAAGATGGGAAGAAATCGGACAGATATGAGGATGTTTATTGTTCTTTTGTGATAACGGGCAGCTTAACTGAATTTTGTAACTTTTCATATCAGAAGGTAAAAGTTGAGTATTTATCAGCATCTCTGTCTGTCTACTTTGCATTGATTTTCAGAGTGATTGCAGCAGTCCATGTGCAATCCCAAAGTCATAACGGGAGCGGGTTTCATTCAAATCTATTTCTGTTGTTACACCCTCCTCAATGTTTCTGTTTATCGCTTAATTATTTTATTCTCGCCCTGTTACATCATGTTTTTGTGGTAGATGCAGTGCACCTACCAGCATTTATTCTTTATGAGTGCTATTTCTTAAAGGACTCTGCCCAACCATAAAATGATTTTGCAAAGATTATCCAAAAATCAATAAGCCTCTTTATTCTTAAAAGGAAAAACATCTTCATCATCTCAACAAATCAGTAGAAAAGCTGGACTGGAAAACCACTATCACCACTCCAATTGGTTCAACTAAACTTAATTCAGACACATAATTCAGGCTGGAAACAACACTTTACTTCATATTATGTATGTTT
>VURO01003400.1:0-10485 GCA_015108175.1 Pelvicachromis taeniatus | reverse complement strand
GTGTATTATTTAAACACAAGACCATTTTCAAAATGTACTTAAAGTGCTATTTTAAATAGCAAATTTTCTTGTGCGATTAAATGAGATAGCGGATGCGAATGGATGGATGGATGGATAGTTCATTACAAAGCCTCTAATTAATTAGATACATTTTTTAAATTGAGTCCTACCCCTAATAAAGATAAATAGATATCTGCATATTTGTTTGTTGGTTCTGTTTTTTTTTGTTTTTTTACCGAACTATTAGCTTCAAAGTGCTCTGGTATAGGCACATGATGGTTGGGGGTGAGTTTGGGCACCATGCCCTTATCCTCAGCATCCCACAGGATACTATTCAGATCAGGGAAGTTCTGGAAGATGTCAAAGCCCTCGTTGGTGAAGTGTCCGGTGGTCCAACTGCTCAGCTCTGATCCCTGCAGGGAAAAAATTGGGTAAAAGGGACATACTCATCTAAGTAGCCCACTATGTTTCACATAAATTTCCTCTTTGTTTTAGTCAATAATTAAAATATGTTGTCATTGATTGATTGTGTTTTTGTTTTGTTTTTTTACACTGACCGCTTCAAAAGCTTCCTCCTGTCCGTCGGGGTTGAGTGAAGGCACCAGGTGGATGCGTATTCCCTCCACCAGGCGCTGGGCTCTGGGGTTTCTGTCTTTATACTCTTTGCACAGGTACTGCATGAGAAGCAGGATCATCTCCCGACCCACTGCCTCATTTCCATGGAGACCTGCCGTAAAGCGGATCTCTGGCTCACCTGTGGGGACAACCAGGGCGAGACTGTAATTGTCTGTCAGCCTTAATCTGCTGGTGTCCGCCTGGTGTTTATTAGGATTTGTGGGATACCAGTGGTGCCATGAAGCCCCAGCATAATTTTAACCAATCAGCATCCCAGACTGTTTGAAATACTGCACATTACAGCATTTGCATTGTTATAGCAAACATTACAATAAGAACACGTCTATCTGCCTGTTTCCTGCTTGAGATCCCACCTATTTCGTGCTCCGTGGGGTTGCCAGATATTATCATGGCAACAATTTCCCGTCCCTTGGAGCTGCGGCCCAGGCTGTAGATGGTGGTGATGTTGGGGCACTCCTCATTCACTGACTTCATAAGCTAAATAGGCGAAATAATGGCAACAGTAAATATGCAAAGCATTCTATAAGTAGATGGTTAATAATGAATATTATGTTATTGAGGAAATATCATGTTGGTCTCGGGTGGCTCAAAAAAAAAACCAGAGAAGAATGAAGCTGCAATTTATATTAAAGCATTTAAAGCAGAGCCCCTGGAACTCTATCAGCCAGCAGGGAAACTTTGCAGGGAAACTCACATCAACCATCTCCGAGTAGCTGTGGTGTTTGAACTGCAAGTAGTCCACGGGAGTCACTTCATTTTGCCTGTACAGAACATTAACTGGATCTGTTTGGAGAAAAGAGCAGCAAAAATGATTAATTTCCTATGTTTAAGGTGTGTGTGTGAGTGTGTGGGCATAACAACTCACCAGGCAGGGGACAGCCTAGAACCTCCAGCCTCATACAAAGAGAGCCGTTCCAGCTCTGCGGGATAATTCGCATGTAGCGGGCCACCATGGGCACTGCAAGCTGGTTCATTACTGGGGTGTCCTTATCACTGTTTCCAAAAAACAACTGGACAAGAGAGGATATGTGGTTGAGGGGCAGAGGAAGACGAGTACTGGTGCTTGTGGAAGTGGCACAGATTTAGATGAACTCACCCAGTCGGCGTATCCATCGTGGATGGTGGTCCACTCTCTGCTGTCATTGCTGAAAGCCAGGAAGTAGGATGTCACGTAGTCATTGCTGAAAGAAGAAGAGGGCAAATTGTTGGGTTCAGGAATGTGAAATGATGCATATTTATGTCTGCGTGCTTGTTCGTCTCTTACTCATTTAAGGAGTCCCGTCCTTGAGTAATGACTCCGGTGAACTCTGTCGCCCTGCGAGCATCTATCTCAAACCAGTGGATAGCATCCTCTGAATTTGCACACCACGCTCCACCTCTTATGTTGTCCTCCTCATCGGAGCCCTGGGAACCACAGAGACCAGAATACATACTGCTGAATCCTTGATCCCTTTTAGCATCTTGAGCGCCAAATCAACATATCTACTTTTGCATCCACTAACAGAAAAGTTCGAATAAGAAAAACCCCAAAAAGAATGTTGTTGATTTAAATACTGAGGACTTAAAAGCATCCGTCAGATAAGACAAGCATGTACCGCTAAGGCAGCCCCTGGAAGTGACAGACCCAACAATAACAGTATTTTTCAGTGTTGCTGGCAGCTGGTGGTTATTTCAAAGCCTGCTTGTAAGTGCATGGCCCTGCCCTGATTGCTGTGTACCTGCATGTTTAGGCGCGCCCTCTGAGGTGCAAAGTGATACTGAGACATAGAAGAGGCTGAAAGCTGATCTGGCTCGACCTTATGGGACTCCATCCCCAGGGGAGGACACTCTGCCAAGCAGAAAGAGAGCATTTAAATAATGTGTTAATTACAATCAGCAAAAGCTTACGAATACTTTCCAGAATTGAACAGATGTCGACTTACTCTTTGGCTCTTTGAAGACACGCGGCCTGTTCCTGGCTCTCTCCTCTGCCTCCTTTAGCTTCTGCGCTCTCTCTATCCGAGGCCAGACAAACAGTCTTAATGCAAAATAAATTGCCTGAGCTGAATTTTTTTTTTCTTTTTCTCTGCCCAGAAATTATGGAGGAACTCAGTATTATTTTACAATTTTTATTTGCCAAATGTCCTCAGGAGGACCTGGAGGGCCACAATATGGTTAAAAAACAAAAACACACCAGATGTTATGATTTAGCTTCCAGTCCAAGTCTGCTCGGAAACTATCATCATCATCATCCCTCTGACCTGGACCTTTACCATAGAAGAAGACTGCCGAGTCGCTCACCCGTGGTCATTATTCATATTCTGACACATAGTGAAGCGTGATGCTGACAGTGAGAATGTAAAACATGTTGTAAGCTCACTCACTCACCCACAACACACACACACACATACATTTACACAGTATCTGTAGATGCACATAGTTGTGTTACGGAGGAATGCAGCGACTCTCAGAAAACGTCTGCAAAACCATTTCACCTTAGACCTTGTCCGGGTCAAACTGTGCACATAGGAAGTGCCTCATTAACGCCAGTCCTGTGTGTTATATATCACTTGCTCTGGGCTTTACCCCTTCAACCTTACGCACAGCAGACACGTGGCACAAAAGAGCTGAAATACTTCTCGCTTTGTTGTCACTCCTCTTCATCCCTCACTTCCAATCCGATGCCGGCACAGGCTTCTTAGCTTATCTCACGTTCTTTGCTTTTGGTCCCAGCCCATACGAGATTTCTGGACTCTTTACAGCCCTAATCTCCATTTTCTTTTGGTGGGGTGAACTTTTATCCCTGTCATGCAAGTTAAAGCAAGTGCCTGAGACGCTCACATTTGTATGCATGGAAATAACATCTGTGTTCTCTTAGTATGACTAGGAATGACTGAGGGGAGACAGCATCATTGTTAGTACTTTTCCACTTGGGTTCACGAGCCATGTTCTTTGCTTTGACAGGATCACACACGGGGGTGCAAATAACAAAAAGAAGAATCCCATGTGGGTCTTCTTACCTCTTTCTTCCCTCTCCCTCTCTTTGGCTGCTCTTTCTTGCTCTTTTTCCATCCATTTTTCATCAGTCTCATCTTCTTTTCTCTCTGAAAACAACAACAACAACAACAAAAAAGGAAAGAAAATCACTTATAATTTTATAGAAACAACAATGATTACCACAGAGCCATGCACAGTAGTGTACTGTATATGCAAGCTTCTTCTTTTTGGTTTTGCAAGTCATTAAGAAATGTAAACAGGTCATCAAGGAACACTTGAAAGCTATTGACCCAGATGTTGTTTATCCCTTTCTTTTGCTGTTTGCTTTATTGCCAGGAAGTTCTCTGTGACTAAACCAATAATAGAAAACATTCGAGTATGGTTATGATTCACATGTGTGTGAGCGGGCGGCCACATACTCATCCCGTACTCGTCGTAATCATCATACCAGGTCCCCTCATAGGGCGTGGTGGCGGTGGGCTCTTCTGTGCAAAAAAGAACAAAGACGAAATCAGACGACTCGTTCAGCCCTTCGGAGGCGCCGCTACTTTACAGAGTGAGGCTTTATGGGATTACATGCAAAATTTTACAACTTAGCAGCGGCCCGACTACCACAAGAGTAGTTTTCTATTTTGAAGCTGGTGTGATGCCCGCCGTATAACGTAGCTGTTAAATCTTCAATTCTCCATTTACAAGAATCATAACTTTGCTGGTCTCTGATCACAGGGCTTTTTGTTGCTCTACAACAAAACTGTGGAAAGTTTTGTTGACTGTCTGGAAGAAATAAACCCACCCACTCCTGTGAGTAAACTAGGGCAGGTCAGCTCATAGATTCACTCCAGTGTTATTCTCATGTGTTGCATTTCTAATGAAACACACAGTATGGGGTGGCTATTTCATTTGTATCTTAACTCTTTCTAGAGATTTCACATTAGCTGAGATTTTGTCATGAGAGTCTACAGTCACCTGGTAGGATTTCCACCTTAATTTCTTGGCTGACCTCTTTACCATCAGGCGACGGTTGCACCTCATCTGCAGAAAGAAGAATTCAAAAGGTCAAGCTGAGACCTGTTATTTAAGTGTAACAGACAGAGAAATGGGAGAATATAAGCAAGGATGCAGAATGGTCCAGTATGAGAGAATCAGTGGAAATGCTGAAAGAGCATAGGTACTGTACAGTAGTGTGGAAATACAGAGTAATGAGGGCATGCCATTCCAATTCAGATGAGTGTCACAGGTCTGTACACACGGTTTCCAGCATGCATTTGATCCCGTGGAAAAAAAAGTCGACTGTTGACTTCAGCTGGAAGAAATAAAGAGCGCTCATAAAGGTTTTCTGCAATATGTCTGAAAATCGGATCCAAAAGATTCCCGGGTATCTGATATTAAACGTTGTTTAATCAGAAGTGTACGCAGTTCCCTTCAGCTTAAACAAACCACCAAGTTTACTGAGTGTCCAGCCGATTAATCACTGAACATCCTATTCCTAATCACTCATCCAAATAAGGGTTTGTGAGAGGCAGAAGCCTTTTTTAGTTGACAGAGGACAAAATGCAGCATACACCCTGGACAGATTGCTGGCCTACTCTCTGTAAATGTCTCCCATACTGCAGTTTACCCTTTTTTGTGTCCTACTTTGCATTTTGTTTCACAAAGACTAACGCTGTCTTAGATCATATAGTGCGTTTCTTAAGAAAAGAAGCACAAGTGACCACTTTCATGAGGAAACTGAAAGATGTTTTAAAAAAGACTTTTTTAACACTGTTAAAAAAGACACCTTTGATTCTGTGACTATTTCTGCACATATCTCAGATAAGTTCTCTATCAGCATTAAGAAAATGCACTTTAAACTTTGACAATGATCCTTTTTAACAACTGTCTGCAGTTTTTATTTCCATACTGCAAAGCAGTAAAGATAAGACACAGGGGAAATTTTGACTTTTTTCTTTTTAGTTTTTGTTGTTTGACTGTTTCATATTTTTAAAGATATAAACAAAAAAATCTACAAGTTCCCATTATTGTAAATGTTAAGTATCACAAAACAGATTGTAAAGCATTTGTCTCAACTTAAGTTCCTGGTCGTATGGCAGGTGAGTGCCTAGAGGAGGGGTGTGGGGTGGCATCCATCCCGTCTGAAAGTGAGGGTGTTTCCTAACTTTTCAGTACTTTTGGAGTAGATTACTATTGATGCTAAAATACCTAAAACCATCTCTACTATTTCAGTAGTATTAAGGTTTTAATTTACTTGCACCTTAGTATTTCAATGCTGTTGTCTACTTCTACTCCATTACATCTTGTATATAAGTATCACATTTTGTACTCTATACCAGTTATTTTAAAGTGGTAGTGACTTATTAGTTCAAAGTATCTAAAGCAAGTTTTTTGAAGTACAAGTTCATTATAAAACCTTTACTATTACTTAAGTGAAGAGTTAGAGTGCTTGTAAAATAATTTTTTGCGCAGTGTCAGTTTCTTTAACTGCATTTTGATTTAAAATTTTTTTAAGACAAACATTTTTTCCTGTGGGGCGCCTGCCTTATTCATGCCCCACCCCTTGGGCCACCTCATTGAAAAATTCATGTAAACCTCCCTGTTAGTTAAGTAAATTCATGATATTTCTCAGAATTGTCTCAGCTTTCCCCCCAATTTCTAGGTTTCTAGTGACCTCCCCATGATTTCCCACATGGATCTAATTATGCTTTCATCACCTTATTCATGTTTCATAAACTGCCTCCACACTAAACATCCTCAATCAAAACAAAGACACAAAAGACTTATACGTACATGTGGCATCCCAGTAATCGCTGTCATCTGTTCCAGGCTTTGTATCAGGGGCAGCAGGCGTTGGGTCTACTTCTTGCCAGTAGCTGTCATAGTTATCGGTCACAGAGGTGTAGAGGTCCGTCTTGTCTGGTTTCATGTAATCATCATAGATGGGAGGCGCTGAAGTGGGCACTTCTTTCTCTGCTGGTTTCCAATAATCATCATAGGCATCTGTTACAAGAGCAGCTGGGTCTTCCTCATCTGGTTTAAAGTAGTCTTCATAGGCATCTGTTATGGGGGCGTCTGGCTTCCAGTAGTCGTATGGGGGATCTGTGATCGGAGCCTCAGGCTGTGGCCTGGAGGGTGTAGGCTCAGGACCCCAGTAGTCATCTTCTGGGTTCCAGTAATCTGTTTCTGAGAGGGAAGCAGAAAGGAAGGCTGGCTGATGGTGGGCTCACATATTTTTATGGTTCTTTGGTATTTTATAATGTTCTGATTATTGAACAAAATATGAAAGAGAAATCATTTTTTCCTCTTGGGTTTGTCAAACTGACCTTTCAGACAGGTTTCGGAAAGTACAGGTAATTACCCATGATGCTACTAGTTTGCCAACAGTCAGGATATTGTGTATTAGAAAAGCAAGCACCACTACTACTTAGACTTATTTATAGTTTTAAAGTTTTATTTCAATTAAAATAACAACAAAAAACCAACCAACCAACCAAGCAACAACAACCCTGTAACCCTTGATGGGTAAAAAAATCATAAAAGACTACAACTTTTTGCCTAATCTGCAATAGGTGCTCTATTTACATCCAAATGTGTGTGCCACATTTCAGTCTTCATTTCAGTGTTGTGATTGAGAGATTTAGGTGTGTTATGCGAGGCTGATGTAACACTGAACTGCTAGCTGGTGCAGAAATGAGGAGGGGGCTAGATTTGATCTTTCTAACTTTATGCCTGCAGAGTTTTGTCATTTTTGGTAGCTTCTGGGTGCGAAAGATTAAGCCTAATGTCGAAGTGCTTTGAACCTGCATTTGGATGGCCACCGGATGGCGATAGCTGTGGTTGCACTAAAGACTTCTGGTCCTATATAAATCTGTGGGAAAACAGCTTTCTGTCTTGACCTCTTCAAACACTTTCCTGTTGAGTTCAGTCATTCGTTTTAGGTCATGCTGAATTAAAATGGTCTGTTTTGAAAATCTTGGTCATACCATGTATCAAAATGGAAGATTATCTGTGGTATAAAACTCTCATGAGCTCCAGTTTCACCAAGATGGCAGAAACAGCTGAAACGCTCATCTCAAGGCCAGACTTCAGAAACCAATGGGTGATGTCACTGCAGATTCCTCCATGTGTCTACAATCTGGTTTTGTACGAAATAAGCTAATGTGGAAGTGACATAATTTTACGATTTACATAACTTTTCTCAAAAGTGCAGTAGGACTAACCAAATCCTGTTCAGACTTTGTTGAAGTTTCCATTTATATTCTTATATTCCCAGCTTTTAAAATAAATAAATGAATATTTAAACAAGTTTTTCCAAGCCAGTTGTGGGAGTCCATTTAACACACTGAATATTAACACATTAACATTAACACATATTAACAATATAGTTATATGAACTCAAATGTTAGCGTCAACATCCTCCCCTCAATCATTTTCAAGCAGCCCCTGCGTGTGTGCCACTCACCAGCATCAGGATAGGGGTAGTCTGTATATGGTTCAGGGGGTGGCTCCGTTGGAGCTGGAAATATAAGGCGGACACAAGATTTAACAACAATCAAATGGAAGTGATCAGTGAAGCAGGCTCAAAGCTTAGCATTCTCTTCTCACTTGTTGTGGTCGGGGGCAAAGTTGTGGTTGTTGTCTTCTTGTCCTTCTTCTTTCCCTTCTTGTCGGTTTTTGGCTTTTTGGTGGCTTTGGGTTCTTTTGGGTCTTTGTTCTTCTTCTTCTTGTCCTTCTTTTTCTTCTTGTCGTCATCGGGTGCCCTCCTCACCCGGCCTAAAATACCTGGAAAAACAGGGAAAAGAAGCGGCAGAGAGAGAGAGAGAGAGAGAGAGAGAGAGAGGTTTTCCAGAGCTCACTTTTGGCGGTTCTGTAACAAAACCTCTTGAGCTGATTTTAATTACTAAACAACGACTTCTAAGCAGGTCAGATTCCGTTATTAAGAAATGAAAACATATTCCTCTATGCATACAGAAGCTAAAGACACAATTAGTTCTTTTATGAGGAGTGGGTCTGAGAGTAAGATTATGCAACTATTTCTTCACTGCATCACATTGCAGTGTTTCCAAGGAAAGTTTAGACAGCCAATTACATTTCAGTGGCTGCTTGAGGTCCATCAGTATTTCCTTTTGACTTTGCCTCAAGTCCTGTGGCACCTTCATGGAAACCACGTTTCTCCCTTTCCATTAGTTGTGCTCCATTAACCACAGTTCAGTTTTAATGATACAAAATCTGTCCAGATACTCAATAAATGAACCACTTTCACCTCAGCAGCATGAGTGATACTCATCAAAGAGCTTATTTAATAGCTCCAAAAACTGGGCTTATTGCTTGCAGTGTGTTAGCAGGACTGTACAGAAGAGTCAGCATTAATCATTGCAGGGTTTGAGCGACTGAGGCAGTGGAAAGGTACGCGTCATAAAAAAGTCTGTCTGCAAGATGCTCGACTCAGTGTCTTCTTCTCTCGTCTGGTGCGAGTTACACCAACTCATCTGTCCCGCTTCCTTGTGTGGAGAAGCAGGAGTGGACAGGCGAGCACATGGACTTTGTCACGCTGTTGGAGCTGTCAGAGACCAAATCGCTGTATGTTTGTGTCTGCATTTGCTCTTCCATGTCATGCCACAATTCAAGCAGTACCTCAGCAGCTCTGATATCTTGTCGACATAACACATCTGCACTTTAAAAGTTAAAAATATAATTTCTTCCACTTACCTGCCTGGTTGGCTTCTGCTTCTCTCTTGATCTTGATGCCACCCTCCTGTGGGAGTGAGTCTGCTACAAGTCCTTGCTCACTTTCTGGGTCATCCGGCAACTCGTCTCGCCACTGATCCCCTGCCTGCCGGAGAGAAACTATTCCCCCGGCGCTCTCTCCTCCTCTGGGGATCATCAGCAGGCAGCACAGGGCCAGCAGAGCCACAGATGCAGTCACAGCCTGGCTCTTCATACCTGCTGCTCTTCCAACTTGAACAATCCTTTGGTTTAGAGTTTGTACAACTGCTCAACACTCACTCCAATTTAATTGCCAGAAGGTTAAATTTCACCCTTAGGCCCCCCTGTGTGTTCTTTCCTTGTGATCCACACTTTTACTCGAGCAGGGAAACCTCTGCAACTCCACACATACCTACACAGCCACAGTGTCAACCAGCCTCAGTCTGCACTAGACAAGAGATGGAGTGGGAGGGGGGTAGAGATACACAGGGAGGGAAGGGAGGTGGGTTGTAGAGACAGACGGAAAGAAAAGATGCAAAGCAAAGCAGTAATCCAGTCAAATGAATAGACAGGGTTCCTAATTACCCCGAAGCCAGGGTCAGCTGAAAAAACAGCGTATGGCTAGAGGATCCCGTCCACCTGGCCGACAAGTCAGAACAGGTGCAGTGCTCAAACAGGAGTTGGAGGGGGAGGATGAAGGAAGGCAGGTGAGGGCCCCAGACTGCAGGGTTTGCACCTCCTGGAGTTAGACGCCAATTTTTCTTCGTCCTCGGCTCTGGATGAATTCCTCAGTCACCACAGAGCAGCAGGAGAGGGGAGTGATTCCTAGGCCATTGAATTCCACACGCTGAAGAGGAGGAGGAGGAGAGAATGAGCAAAAGGGGGAGGATTTGGACAAACACAAGCTAATCCTCAGAGTGAGGAATTCCAAAAAAGAAAAAGAAGAAAGAAAAAAAGGGAAGCAGGCAGGAGTAAAACATAAATTCTTCTTTGGTACTTAAAAAAAACTGGATCTCTGTTTTCCATCACTTCGGTGTGGTGCACTGTCGCTCATTCCTCGGAGTGTTACGTATTTGTCTTTCTCCTTTCTGGAGAAAAGGTTGTGTTACACAAAAGGGTGTGTGTGTGTGTGTGTGGGGGGGGGGGGGGGGGGGGGGGGGTGGGAGAAGAGGG
>VURO01003397.1:66867-80931 GCA_015108175.1 Pelvicachromis taeniatus | reverse complement strand
AAAAACAAACAACCACCCCCAAAAACAAAAAAAAACAGAAAAAACAACAAAAACAAAACTAAAAAAAGAAAAAAATAAAAATATAAAAAAAGAAAAAAAAATCAGGGGAAAAAGAAAAAAAAAAAAAAAAAGCTACAGCAAACAGAATTTCCCAAGAAATGAAAAGAAATATGATGTGATCCTCAATCCTTAAAACTACAGTTGAACAAATTACATTATTTTCTCACAGAGACGTTGGATGAAACCTATAAACTTCCTATCCGCTCATCTTTACAAATAAATAGATCAAAGCTGTAACCACTCTAAACAAAGGCTTGATAGCCCACAGATGAGTGCCACATGCGAGTGGGGCCCCACAATGGCCACTTAAAGGATTTCTCTCCCTTTTGCAAAGTCTCAAAAATACAAAGACACGGGTTAAAACTAGTTCCGCCACAAAAAGGTATTCCTGGCTTTGAAGCCCTCCACAACTGCTGACAAAGATGCCCTCAACACGATGGACAGAAGAAGCTTTTGGAGGGTTTAGATCAAATGTAAACACACACCTATTATCAGCCAGCAAAGTGTAAACACACAGTGAAGTTGCAGGAGGCCTCCTCTTCTACACGAGGTGATCAAATATAAGGGTGAAGTGGAAAAAACAACTCTCTGTAAACAAACTGTGCCCACAGAGTAACTGCTGGGACCCAGAGTGGTCCAGCTATCATTACTTTTAACAGTGTGACTTTTTTTTTTCCAAGAGTGACAAAGCTCACAATTTCTATGTTTTTGACATAAATATGTTAAAAGCTGTACTAGAACTCCTGGACGGCTGTCAGCAGTTATACAAAGGAACCTGAAGTGTGATCTATTTTAAGTGACTGGATGGGTTTTAAAAAAAAATAGAAAGACTAAAAACAGCCAAAATCACTCAACTTAAGAACAATGAGGGTTACAATAGATCTGAAACAATATTCATAATATGAAACGTCATGAGCATTATATGCAGTTAACTTGTAGGAAAGAGAAGTAGATGGTAGAGGGAAAAAGGCAAGCACTAAATTTAATCAAGCAGTACCTGGTGATCGCTTGTTACTGCGTAAGGGCATCATGAAGGACTGCCGAGGCAGCAGAGGCGAGGAGGGGAGAGACATGGACACTCCCTTGGCAAGGCTTAACCTGAAAACTTCATCCTGTGCATTAGGGAGACCACTGCCAGGCCCCTGGGGCTGGGGGTTTCCCTCAGGTGGGAATCTTCTTTGGACACTATGGCTATGGGCGTCACCTGTTGAGGAGAACCACAACCTTGTTACTGCGTTTGCAAAGCACGATAACTTCATGCATGCCATGAGCCAGAAAGAAAGACTCGATCAAGGCAAAGTCTGATATTTTCATAACCTTTTTTGATATTCATCAAGCCTAATCAGCACAAATCTTGATCTTGAGTGGGATGGACCAAAAGCAGAGCAATTTCAATTGTACCTCTCAGTTTTTCTGCATGACAAAGAAATGCTGCTGTAGTAAATGGAGGAAATCTGTTAGCACAATTCTTTGGGCTTAAACTGTAAAAATAAATGTGTAAAATTACAGCTGGCTTATTGCCCAGACTGCCTGTAATTATAAAACATAGATTTAGTTAATTAACAAAAAGTGCTCGGTTTTCGTTTTTAAACTTTGGTTTAGTATGCAGGCCATGGGGGTTATCTGTAACACTAAACAAAAAAAGTTGAAAAAGAAATACAGTTAAAAAGCTAAAATGTATGCCCCGCCTCAAGTTTTTTGAAGCCAGGCAGGACTGCAGTCTTTGCTGAGACAATTCCGGCCCCTGAGCCTTATGTTTGACACTCCTAACATAGACCCACTGACTTTAGGCTTACCATATTTTCTTACTCTGCTAGTGTTGTTTGGATTTTTGTGTAGGAAAAGACTTGAAGCTTTGAGGACTACTAAACAACCAATGCATTGCAATATAATGCTTAACACTGACTGTTAGTTTTGTTTACCAATTACTGGTTTTCTTCATCTTGTATCACTAATTCACACTGAGCTTGGGTGGCTTTACTCAGAACCACAGGTTGTTTTGGTTGACCACACGTAGATGTAGTGGGGGGGTTCGGTTCTGTTTTAAATTATACACATAATTAAATTAACGATCATTAAACAAATCTGACAAAAACCTTATACTGCTTCAATATTCACCTGTTTCACTGCTAAAACATGAAACGTGCTTATTAGATTTGTTTTTGGCCAGTGAAATGGTGTCATGCGATTATAAAGTCCATGTCTCCTGGGTGTTCGAGACTCAACTTTGAAAAATTTTACAAGGAGAGCTCAAGAAATGTTGGGGTTTTTAAAAAAAAATAGTTTTAGCTATAATTTACCATTTTAAAAATATTCATCTTAGAATGAAAAATCCCTTAGTTTAAACTTTAGATTAAAAAATAGACCTTGAGGCTGACACAAATGAAATCATATACCAAAACATCTCTTTTACTACCATCCTGACTCTGAATGCCAGAAATGAAAAACCTCAGAGGAAACCTTGGCAACCTTTCCTGCAGCAGAAAGCAGTCTGGTTCCCACAGGATGGCATTTCTGAATGTCAAAAAGACCTACAGCTATCAAAAAAACAAAACAAAAAAAAAAGACATCCAAATCCTTCAGCTTTTCAGAAGAAAAGCAAAATTGCCTTCTTTACAATCATGACCACACAATTTTCAGTTCACCAAATGAGTTTTACACATTACAGTGCACAGCCTTTTACGTCTATTTAGTGTCTAAGCATCATTTTACTGTTGCGCAATCCTGATACACAGGCAAGTGCCACAGGTTTGAATTGAAAAATGCTCTGCCCTCTTACTGATATTTGTTTTTTAAATTAAAATATTGAACAAGGTTTCACAGACTCAAATGCTGTTGGAAAATTACATCAAAGGAATGGAAATGCAATGGCAAAAAACGCCTAAAACATGGCCATTAAAAGGCTTTCATTACCAATTCGGCTGTCATCCTTTCACCAAATTTAACTGTCACTTGTAAACAAAACACTAACATGCTAATGGATATTTCATAACAAAAAAGAATCCCTCCCTTGCAACTCAAGGTTGGAAACCTGAAAAGACACATGTAGCATGGATGGACAAACACAGCAAAGTTGAGGTGCATGTCCTAGTTTCCACAACCACAACAGATCGTGCAGTGTTCCTTCCCAATTTGAGATTTGCATCCATGCCAGCACCCTGGAATGTGCTTTACCCAGAAAGCTGAGCAGTGTAGCCCACCTGTGAGCCCTCTCTTTGACAACCACCACATCTGCTAATCAACAGGCATGGCCTCCAGCCTACAAGTAACACTTAAAAGTCATGTCAGCTGAGATATCCCAACAACCTGCAGAGGTTTCAGCATCTCAGGGCTAAACTTTCTACTTTTTTCCCCTGAGATGCTGAAACCTAACTATCTCAGATAGTTAGTCTGTATCCTCTGGCAAGGATACAGAATGCATATAACATATCAACGTACAGTTACAGCCTTTCAGAAAACGTGTTGGTTAGGCTCCAGATAATTCTCTCTCCCCTGCAAACAACATCCGAACTAAAAGGAAGTTGGCCCCGGTTTTCTTTTACAGTCAAGAGATTTCTGGGGTCCATTCACGTCATAGTAAGACTGAAGGAGAAATAGCTGTGACAAAAATTACTGCCGAAATTTGAAGACATCAAGGAAAAGAGAGAAAACTGTTGGTTTTCAGTAAAAGGACATCAGAGATAAGTCTCTCACAAGGTTGCTGGAATGACAAACAAGGATGTTTGGTAGAGGTAGGGGGAAAAAGTCAAAACAGACCTGGATGTTTGAAAAACAAGGTCATATAATATGTATTTAAAGCAGGGATCATGGGCCTGTTAGAATTTCTCACGACCCTGGTACAGATGAGAACATTGCATTAGTGGTGCAAACACAGTTGTGTGTCATTGACCACAGGGTGTAGATAATAGGCAATTCACTAACTACACTAACAGTCCGTTCTCAGCAGGTATTTTAGGGATTGGTGTGGGGGAAAAAAGCATGTGGTTTCGAGAAGCCAGTATCATTTTCAGCTCTTTATCTGTACCGTTTCCTTTTTCTCTCTACAAGGCTAGAACACTGATGAATTCAAAGCTGGGAAAACAAGGCCTTATTATATTTCATATGTTTATTTTGAAACCAAGTGTCGTGCCCCTCATCTTGCTTAGATGCTTTCATTTTGCCACTCATCTAGTTACAGTGTCTGTTTGTTGCCCACCACCTAAACCAGCTATGTCAGCTGAGTGTCTCTGACCTAAGACTAAAAAAAAACTTTTAAAACTGGAATCTATTGATGTTGTTTTTAGGCAGACAGTTGTAGTAAATCACAAATGGCAGAAACAAGGGAATAAAGGCTGAAGAAAGAGACTATATTTCAAGCTGTGGTAACATAAGAAATGAAAAACTCTGCTCTCAAAAGTGCATTTCACTGTATTTCATCTTTGTTTTAAAATATCAAGCCTTGTCAGATACGTTTTACTTAACCCACAGAGCTTCAGTTACCGTGTCACAGCCTGGTTCATAAGAGTTTCTAGCAGCTTCATAAACCAAACCTGACAAGACTGAGACTTCGAGGAGGTAAAATTGGCTTCTTTACTCTTAATAGAGTACATCTGCCTCCACAGGTAGGTCCTCATAGGTGCAAAAACAGAACTGCCCCTTGATGACTAATATTGAAAACATGATCTTCATTGAAAATATATGACTGTACATGTCACGCTGCCTCTAATCTTGATGAAAGCAGCATTATATACACTTTTTGGTTTCCCTTTAAAGCAAAATATCACAATTTAAAAAGATCTCAAAAGGTATCAAAACAGCTAAATGTTCATTTACACGTACAGAGGCACAAAAGCACAAACTCACTGGCTGTTTAGTTCAGCTTGCAGATTATTAACACCTGCAGCTGCTGTATGTGCGCTCAGGGTGTCTCCACAATCCCGTTCAGTGGCGTGTGACGTTTGGCTGTGAGCATGTGGCTGCCCAGCAAGACTCCCACAGAGTATGCACCCATGGATCTCTGTCCTAGTCTGTGCATTGTCTGCATCCTCATTACTTTGCTATTAATTTTTCAATTCAAGTAGATTTTGAAAACAAATTATAATTATCAAGCAAAACAACTGTAAAAAGTTTAATGGCATGCACAATATTTGTTGAGTTAAAAAAGAATCGAATCATTTTTTATAAAGTTTCTGCTTTAATTTGTTGTACAATTGAGTCCACGTAACTCTACAACTTAATATTGGCTCATTTACAATGTCGCTGCTCTCCCTACGGCTTTTAAATTCACATGTAATACTAGATATTTCCTTACCTGTCAAAATCTGGTAACACTGTGCATCATACACAAAAACCGTTTTCCACAATCTCTTAACATGACTTTGCTCAGTAGGTACACATGACAGGACCTCAGTAAGAGTTTGATCCCTATATGGAAAAAAACAAGTTTCGCTTCGGTGAAAACCAATCCTGCATGGAAAGACCGATCTAGGCACAGCGCCGGCTAACAGCAATGTAACCTATTTTGCAGATTTAAAGTTGCCCACTCATCATTGCCACAAATTAATATGTATGAATTATCAACCTCAAGATAATACCCAACTAGCAATACAGATCATACGTCAGTACAGCGAACGACATAGTAACTGCCGTTGTGGTGAACCACAGTAATGTCAATTAGCTTTGGTTAAGTTTTCAAGTCTTCAGTAAATTAGCGCCGACTCCTGTCTGTAGCCTGAGGTTTGAAGAAATCACAGAAGACTCAAATGCGAGAGGCAAACTGCTATTAGCAACCCATGTCTCTCTATGAGGATATGAGTTCTGCTGGTCTGTTGGGCTAATCAGAAACAGGGACCTATTTTCTCCACGCCTCTGCCTTACCAGAGGGGACACAAAGCTGTCTTGTTTTTTAAAGGGCTCCTAAACAAAGAAGAATGCCAGAGACAGGAAGCAGAAAGCCGCAATGACACCTCTGCATGCCTGCAGACATGGAAAAAACCTGTGAATGATTCAAAGGTCACTCAGTGAAGGCCAGGACCTGTCGTTACCTTGACCCGAGTGGGACCCACTGCACGCACACTGACAAAGACACTTTAAAGGGTCCTTAGGGAAGTGTGTTTGTGCATATAACTGTGACTGTGAGTTATGCAAACGGAGATGAGACTAAGCAAGGAAACTAAGTTGATTTCTCCCCAGTGGTGCGCATTTAACACAAACCACATGACAAGCCTTCATTTCTATTGCTAATCATACATCAATGAATTACCCCAGTGCGCCTGGGGTTAAGGCACTGACCATGTCCTCCACATACATGACCACAGAGCTTTATAGCATGTCGTTTATTGTCTTTCCCAATAATAATTTCTTGAAATCTTCAACTTCGACTTGACTGTTAAAGCATAAGATGCATTTTAAAAAAGCCCCCATGTGAGTGATCTGAAGATTTTGAGATTATGAAACTACTTTTCATTCCTTCAATTTTCACACATGAACTTCAGACAAGTAAAGGATCATTTTTACACTTGTGCTTTCTTGCATGTAGCACACACCAGGACAAAGCTAACTTTAGGCTAGAAGCTGGAAACATTGTGAGTTTTAGGTGAGGGATCTGCTGGGCTATAGCATGCAGATCTCCAGCCCACACTGGAGCAGTGACTGCGATGTCACGCTTATTTTATGCTAGCAAGATGGCAGGTTAACAAACTGCAAATGTCCAATCAGATTGCACCAGACATTTGCGTTCTCATGTGCACCCAATTACGTAACGTTTAGAAAACCTTCGGGCTGCAGTGAATGTAATAAAAGTTCCCTTTTCTCCTGAAAAAAAATAAAATAAATAATAATAATGAAACAACTATCATTTTTGATTCTGTGCTGATTAATGGTAACTGCAGCAGGGCAAGGCACACGCCGGGCCCTATGTAGACAGAAGCACTAATCCAACAAAGTCCACTGCTGGTTACGCAGTAAAAGCTGCCAGCAGGTTGTGGCCGATACAGATTTCAGCCATAATGCATGTTAAAGAGATTATGACAAAGTTGTAATTTTGGTAGCTGGTTCTGAAAACAAGAAGCACCACATAAAAGCTTGTCATCCCAGTGCTGGTGGATAAGCAGCAGCGTGTCATGGTGACTGCGCTGCCATCTGAGCGATACCAAGTAACACAGGAGGACACAAGGACAGAAACTTGCCAGTGCTATTTCAGTTACTTTCCAAAACCCTGGTTGGGGCAAGGCCTGCAATTTCAACCCCTGCTGTGGTTGAAGAAATCAGCCCTTTCTAATTATACCATGCTGGCCCAGGATGATGTAAAAATGATTACAGTCTCTTGCATGTTCTTTCCTCCTCATCAAAGTGAAGGTCCAGAGCCCACGAGGACATGCCCAACCCATAAAAACAGTTCAATATTATTTCAAGATACTGATTTAGATAAATATACCTTAGCATACAAATCAATTATTTGACCAGGTCAAAGTATGACAACCTTTAATGTTTATTCCAACAAATGTTCCAACTGGCTGTCTCCTAAGTTTGCAGAAATGCCATAAAGATGGAAAAACTATCATATTCATTAAAACTTCATAAATGGAAACTCTTAAAACTGAATAAATACTGATATGAGTATGGGTTAAAACTGCAAAAGGGTTTTAATTATGAATATGGATCATTTAAGCCTTCATTTTTCTTTCTGCTGCAAACTGATTACATTATATAGTTATGCACAAAGGCTAGTATGCAAAGTGATTATCCATATAAAAGTCGTATCACTACAACTTCATATTAATGCTCCCCCCCACCCCCCCACGTGTCCTATCTCATTTGCACTTCTTTCTGCTGACTCATTTCTAATTGCCTGAAGTGAGTCTGTATAGTGCATTTCTCCTCTTAAATCTGTGCAAACAAATCTGATCCGTCACTCCTTGTGAGCAAATGCATTCGCCTCGTGAAAGACACAGGCCTTTTGCATTGTCCTACAAAGGTATACTGCTTATGCAGCTCATGTCCCTCTACTCTGTATTACACAGTAGTTCACTTCACTGTTAAATAGGTAGACACACAGAATAAGTGGACAGTTATCTAACAAAGTGCCAACACCCTTTCTTTTACACCAAACTAAAAGCATGCTAATTTGTCCAAACATATGCTCACTCTTTCTATAAACTGACATTTCCAAACCAGTCGCTTCAAGTTTTCACAGCAACCTTGTCACCATTCACAGACGATGAACGCCACTAAACCCAAATGGACGGAGGGATGCACACCGACTCATTTGCTTGCGATACTATGTGAGGACAAAATTACCAAATTACTAAAGAATGAGCATTGTCTCGATTAACTGATCAACTTGCCTGCCCCCAAAAATATAAAGTTTACAGTACAAACTATGACATAAGCCAATGCAGTCGGTTGAGATAATGAGCCATGATACTTTTTTTTTTTTTTTTTTTTTTTTTGGAGGGGGGGGGTCCCCCTCTGTACACACATACTGTACAAAACTACAAACTCAGTCAAGTATCAGCTTCTCGCTAGTTAATTTTAAGCCCTGCACACAAAATGACGAAAGACTATAATTAATGCAGATTCTTTCAGTCAGCACACAAAGCACGATGACCATGGAACAATCCACCAAAGAAGAGAAGTCTTTCGCTAGACTGAGTGCCAATGTGGATTTACTGTGTACTTCCGAGACCAAGGTGACAGTCTCACAAAAGCTGTCATGCAAAACACACAGAAACCCGCAGAGAGGAGAGAGAGAGACAGACAATAAAGAATCCAGAGTGGGGGCAGGGTTCTCAGTACAATTCATCTATAGTGATGAAGGACAAATTGGATGTAATATGTTAATAAGACACAAAGCTTTCTGGTTTCCAATATATATATAAAAAAAAAGGAAAGTCATTTGAAACAAAAATGACTTGTTGCGGCAAAGTAATGCAACCAATCTGGGAAACACTGAGGAGGCATCATTGCTTTCCCCCATGAGGCCCTTTTCATTTCAGACCACTTTACTCAGTCAGTGGTAGCCATAGAAACGGTCAAAATACTGTACAAGGCAGCCTGAGAAAAGGCTGTAAAACAGACTGATAAAGTGATAAATAATAAATCCGACCAACTTGCTAGCTCTCATGCTATAGTTTTTTTTTGTTTCGGCTTTTCACATTTCAGCCCAGGTTCATTTCTAAAATAGTGTCATATGTGACATCTTGGCTGGATTTTTCCCCATTTCAAGGCCCTCCTGTTTGCAACAATTAAAGTTAGACACTAACATTCTCCCCACGGCCACGCCGCAAGATTTTAATTTTCCCTGCAACCATCAAATTTCTCTCTAGAGATATTCTTCACTTTCTTGTTTTCACAGGATTACTTATCTACCCTTGTGGTCCCTGAGGAGAGAAAGCAACTTTGACAGTGTCTTTAGTTTTAGCTTTTTAGAAACAGGAAAGCTTTGATTTAAATGCATACGTACTTGGTAATTAGGTGCTTTATGCAATGTTAAGATGCTGCAGGCATTAAGATGCTGTCCAAGGGTTTTGGAGCTAGAAACACTAAGATTGTGCCTTTCGCTCTCTTTCCTCTGAAACACAGCTCTGCAGTAGCCCGAGCTCTGGAATGCCTTCCCCACTGGCCCCAGGGGAAGAGTGACTGAAAGGGAGGAGTATGTGTGTTTCTTAGGGAAACGAGAAGGAGGAGGTGAAGGGTAGCACTGGGCAGGCACCATGACATTTCCCATTCCTCTTCACAAATTGCCAATTTAAGTGGGTATGGGGAAAAGATATGAACCAGACAATATCTTTGCCATGTTTTATTTTAAGATTTGTGACAGGGAAGCAACTGGAATGCCAATAAAGGGACTGAGAAGCAGAGCAGAAAGACCACAATCCCCATATTAGCAGAAAAACTAAAATGAAGTAGATATTAATTACACATTTCTCACTGAATATGGGAAAATCCATAACCAAAAGATACCAAACACCAACAACGTATTTTTTTCCTCAAAGTTTGTCCGATATGCTGAAGTGGAAATGAAAAATATAGACACACTATGTTTGACATAAACACAGCAGCCAATTTCACAGAGCTCAAACTTTTTCCTTTTTTTTTTTTTAAATCATCCAACCACAGAAAAACACTGTCTCTGGTCAGTTTACTAATGGAAAATTAAATAATTCTTATATTGATAATAAGTCATCGTACTTCACAGTCCTGATGATTACCCCACCCCACCCCATTCAGAAGCTTTTGTTCATTCAGTACATTTTTCTTTATTCCCTTCCCCAATGTGTGTTTACCTGCATATATGGCAAAGGGGGTGGAACTTGGCCTCCGCACGTGCAGGCAATTTCACATTAATGAAGATTTATAGAAGACGATGGGTACACTAGAATTTATGAATCTGATGCGCAAGTCTGTGTGTCCACAAAGATTTATGCATCTGACAGATTAATGATGGTGTCATTCTGCAAAGTGACTGTGTGTGTGTGTGTGTGTGTGTGTGTGTGTGTGTGTGTGTGTGTGTGTGTGTGTGTGTGTGTGTGTGTGTGTGTGTGTGCACAGAATCTCTGAGGATCTCTGGTAGCACATAAAAAGTATAAGGGTATTTCAAACCTAACCATAAGTCAACCCTAAATGTTGCAATGTGAAACATATTGTGTTGTCAAGAACAACAACAGAGCCACTTGCAGTTTTCTAATTAGACCAACAGAATTCAGAAGGACTCTACCAATCTATTTCACAGGTGCTCCAGCTGGTTGTGATTCCTACAAAGAAAAAAGATAATTACACTCATTCAGATTAGCATAATGTAGCCAAAAGACCCCCCCAAAAAAAGAAAACAAAAGATGTACATGACACAAATGCTAATATTTTACCATCCATGGAAATCCAAATGAACCGAGTGTCCATGCCGAGTTGCCGAGGGTTTGACCTCATTTCATCAGAGCTTTAGAATAAATTATGGCAGATCCACTGTTGACAGTCTTGGCTGGAGAGTTATTGATATTCATGCTGGTAGAATCATGTTTGAATGTCTCTCTGCAGGCCTCCTCAGTACCCAGACTAGACAAGTGGGACACTGTTCACTGCCAGACTACAGGGTAAATATCCCTCTCGCCTCCTATCCATCCTTGTATGACACTAGTCTGCCTTTTGAGTGAACATCAGGGAGTAAGTTGTTTTCTGTGCTTTAAATATTTTAACATGAGTGGCACTAACCCAGCAAGAGGTGCATTCTTAATGAATTATTTATATTCTATAGGTGCAGCGAAAGACTTGTAAAGCATATAGCTGTCGTCTCAGGGTCGACCGGTCAATTGCTTGATCAATAGGCTCTCATCTGAACAAATTCTCACTGGTCAGAAAAGGTCTAAATCAATAGCTGTGCAAGACTGATCTGATATCATTGGCAGCAGTAGGAGAAGACCACCATTAGGAGGGAAACAAAAAAAACACGAAGGCATTTTATGAACTCCCCTGCCTTTTTACAACTTTGGAATCAACCATAGTCAGAAAAAAAAAAGAGTGTAAAGTTTTTAATGTTTAGGTTTACATTACATTGGCTTCAAACTAATTGGTATCATATAAAAAAAGAAGATCGGTGTGTTTGAACTTTGTTAAAATGCAGGAAAGGTTGCATAAACTTTGCAGCAGAAACCCCACTGCAACTTGAAAAACCAACAAGGCTGACATTATTTCAGCATAAAAAAAACAATTTAATAATTATTTATCATGCTGAAAATACAAACTTTTAATGTCTAATATCAATTTAAGCCAACAAGGCTAGTAGATACTGTACCCAACAAAATGTAGAATATCAAGGTAATGTAGTCTGTGCTACACACAACTAACTGGTTAATGATTATGGACTATTTCAGGCTACCAAGATTTTCTTTGGTTGACTTTAGTGCGCTTATGTTTCTCTCTGATCAATGGTCTAAGTACAGAAGGAGTTTTTTTTTTTTTACTGATGCAATTAAAAAGGGTTGATTTGCAGTGCTGCTGAGCAACTGACCCGTTAATTTTTCCACAGTAATACCATAAAAATTCTTGCATGGGTTTTACATGGAGACTAATTGCAACCGCATCTTCTCCAACTCACGGAAACAGCTGTCACACAGGACAGATGGACAAGCCTAGCACACGCATCTAAGCTATGATCAATCATTTTAATACTGTGAACAGAGCTCTGGGAGCCACACTGCTGCAATGTGGATGAATTACAGTGCTGTCTGATGAGAGATGGACATGACTTTACAGCTGTCCCTGTCACCCCCCCCCCTCCCCCGATACTTCTCTAAAAAACCTAAAAATTTCTCACTTTTATCTGTTAGAAAAATTAAGAAGCAGCACTGAGACAAAAGTGGGGTTTATTTTCAGGCACAAGTGCAAAATGTGGTCTGGAGACCTAGGTTGCCATGGCGATGTGGTTTAACAACAGCTTTAGCTTGCCATTAGCACAGACCATTAGGCACAGCTTCATCTGGGGCCAGGTGAGGTCATGAGAACACCACTAACCTCTGGACAACAGCCTGTTCGGTAATGTTAAATGGACAACGATGCGGCACAAAGGCTGTCCACCAAATCCTTGCAAAGAGCCTAATCTCATAAGCAAACAAGGACCAGCGAAAAGCTCGCAGCTTTGTACCCTTCACTGTCAGTGGGAAATCTGCGCAAATTTAGCTTCAATCAATCTTGTCAATCAATTCATTTACAGGACAGAAGGAACTTTTCAACGAGCATGTTTATTTTAATGATTAATCATATATTTAAAAGTAAATAAACCATTTGGCCACTAAGCAGGTCTTTTTTAGGATGATCTTCAACTGCATATACTTCCAACTTCAATTCTATGCTTTAGTCGGTTATGAGCAAACTTTGAGCACAAAGGAACCAAGGTCATTAGTTCAGGCTGCTGCAAACCCTCCTGAGCTAAGGATGGCAAGACATTCATCTGCAGGCACAATTACAAAAAAGGAAAGAAAAAAAAAAAGTCTGTGTTCAGAAATGCAGAACAGAGCGGCACAGAGCAAAGTAGGTTTAAAGAGAAAGAAAGGGGGCCCCAAGCCCAGGGCTGAACAGAGTTCTCAACAGACACCCATACAGACTTTTCTGAGAGTCAGACACTGTGACAGCATGGGCTGGTGTCTGCAAAGGGATGGCAACAGATGAGAAGGAACCCAAACCTCGAAACGCTTGGAAAAATATCAAAGCAAGGCAATGAACAGCTGGCAGTTTGTAGTATCTCCTATGGGTGACATGATCATCTGCTGCATAAAAGGAACACTTTAGGTACTTATTTAAATCACAGACAATGGCTGAAGAAGGTATGAAAGCAATACGGAGGAGAAAAAAAAAGAATCAGACAGAAGGAATGTGTCTGCCCAGGAAGGTCACGCTGTAATTAGAAAAACCTGTGGCCCACTGACCTCTCCAGCCAATGAACTGTCATGACAGCCACTATCACCTCTTCAAAGACCATGTGAAAACACGCGGGCACGTTAACTGATAAACTGTTTTTTCTGCTCTTTGAAGTAGAAAAAACTGTTTGCCGACTGATGGGTGAAGGGTGAACTGGGATATAGGGGGGCGCTATCCACACACTGTTGCTGTGCCGTACATGCGATCGCTCACCGATTTCACAAAAGGCTGTAATTTAAATAAAATGTAAAAAAAAATATCGACAAGTCACTGTGACGCCACCCGCTGGTTTGGGAAGTCGTATTTTGAACTCTTGAGTTGAGCAGTCTGAAGGTTTTCACCGTGTATTTTGGAATGGGTGAATCTGTATCCTCTTTCAGAGAAAAGCTGTGAACAAATGACTGTAAAAGTCACAAAGGCCAAACTACCATGACCTGGTATCACTTTAAACACAGCACAAGTCTGATTGCGGCTAGCATGGACAGACATCCACGGGACTATGACTGTCTGTGCCTCCAACTTGGATCGTCAGTTGCTGGGAAAAACTTTTTTAATCACTCTCCAAAAAATCATCCACATGAATCTAACATAAGCATCAAATCTGTTTGTGTACAA
>VURO01003397.1:41337-58440 GCA_015108175.1 Pelvicachromis taeniatus | reverse complement strand
CTCCCCTCCCTGAGCCTGGTTCTGCCGGAGGTTACTTCCTGTTAAAAGGGAGTTTTTCCTTCCCACTGTCGCCAAAGTGCTTGCTCATAGGGGGTCATATGATTGTTGAGGTTTTCACTGTATGTATTATTGTAGGGTCTACCTTACAATGTAAAGCGCCTTGAGGTGACTGTTGTTGTGATTTGGTGCTATATAAATAAAATTGAATTTCTACTGCAGCATTCAGATGGTAGAGTCACAATTTGGCAACAAGAAAGCACGGATTCATCCCGCCTTGTATCAACAGCTCAGGCTTCTGCTGTTGCTGGTGGCCTTGGTTAGGAGTGGGGGCGTAACTGAATATGGTTACTGACCATGCTCATCCCTTTAAGACCACAGTGCGCCCATGTTGTGAAGGCTGTTTCAAACAGGAAAGCACATCATGTCACAAAGCTCTAATTATCTCCAAATGTTTTCTTGAACATGACAATGAGTTTGCTGTACTCAAATAGCCTCCACAGACAGCAGAGTTCAATCCAAAAGTGCACCTTTAGGATGTGGTGGAACAGGAGATTCTCATCATGGATGTGCAGCAACTGTGCTATACTATCATAATATAACTATGCCATGAAAAGTTAAGGCTACTATGAAGGCCCAACCCAGTACTAAACAGGGTATACCCACTAAAGTGACCGGTGAATATACTGTTATACAAATCAAAATTTACAAACAAACAAACAAAAAAGTAGGATGGTTTTCATGACAAACTGTCTTCATTAAGTCTTCTGGATAATCATGAACAATATTTTGTCTTAATGCCGCCTAAGCCTTGCGTTGCTTTTATTGGCAGTAGATGTGGGGAATCCTGAAAAAGGTTAATAAAATCCAAGCTTAATCCCCAAGACAGCAAAAGTATTTCGATCAGCATAGCGGGGCTATAACTTTGACATTTGTAAGACAGTCCCCTCAGAGAAGAAGCACAAACTGCATGGTATGCAGAGCGATGGGAATCAATATTCTTTAAGCCTTCAAGGTCTGGTCGATCCCAGTGCACAAAGCTGTGTTTGTATATTAGCATGGCCCCTTACCAGGGGCCTCTCAAAATTAAAACAGAGCAGTGCTAGTCCCATCAAGGCTCAAGGGTCTTTGCAGAAACACACTTTACCCAGAGAAAAAGCAGTTCATTTGCTCCTACTCTTGTTTATTGGAGGCAAGTTGTCAAAATGTTCCAACAGACCATCTAAAGGGATACACACAAAAGACCTCATCATGATTTTCCCACACATGTCAGCATGAAGACCTTCACATGAGAGCTGTCAGTTACTCTGTAAAAGCCCAAGGCAACAATAAAACTGATTCCAACCTGTGGTATAATGTCAAGGCAGCTTCCTTTTAGAAAAAAAGAAATTGGAGCCTGGGTGGGTTAAAAGGAGCCTCAGGTTATCCATATATTTGTTTTCCAGGTTGTTCCCAATGCGACACAGTTCAAATCCAGACAGGTTACGAAACAGGAAAGATCCACACCTGCACAATGCCGACGTGACATGTGGTTAACGGGGCCAGCCAGCTATACCATAGTCATCTGAGAAGACGCCTATATAGAGAACAGAAAGAAGATTGTTTGTCCTGATTACATCTGGTGGGGGAGCGTTTAACAAACACTGATGCTGGTGAGTTAGCCTGCTTTGCACTTTATTAAGTGGCAAACAATAGAGAGTGCACCCTCGAGCTCAGATGAGCTTCTAGCAATGGAGCAAACAGCTATTTTCCACCCCATGCGTTCATCTCTTTCCTGTTGATATGCCCTGCCAGCTCTCTTCATCAACTGATTCCACATGAGTGACTGCTCTCAGTTTTCCACACAGTTGTCATAGCAACATGGAAATTCTCACTCTTGACTGACCTTCAAGCTGGTTTATCAAACAAGCTAGCCTACAAACAAACTAGTGAGACTTCAAAATTCTCGTGTGAAATCCATAATTATCTCTTTTATTTGCTGTCCATTCGCTGGGTGCAGGAAACAGGCCTGGCCTGGCCTGTGAGTTCAAGGGTCCATAAACAATGGGGCAAGTTAGCTAACAAACCTTTGAAAGAGGAAGTGCTGGGAGTAGGTACAGAGGAAAGCACAGTCTGAGTGTCAGCCACTGTAAACAAAAGGTTGTTATTCACACTAATGCAAGTGGAAGAGAAATAACAAAAGAACAGATATTTTTATGGCACTTCTCTTCCGGTTTGACTCAAGTGTTTCCTGCTCAGCCTTTTCCCTGCACCAGCCTATGGGAAGTAGGCCTTCATCTTGTAATTAGGGAAACACCTTGAAATATTAATGGATGACTTAAACATTGCGATTAACCCACAAACAAATGGCACAGGTGATCCTACGGTCTGCCACCTAGGCTTTTCTGAACTAAACTATTTGGAGAAGACAATGGAGTACTAAGCTCATACTAGCATGCTTTGCTAGCCTGATGGTCTGTACCATTAAGCACATATGAACACATGTAATTTGTGAGATTATATCGTTAAAAATGCTCCAAAAAAGCTAGTAACACCAAATACATGGTCAAGAACATCTAGTTCAGTGACTCGAAATAGTAGAATTGGTGTCTATCAGACAATTAGCGCCAAAACTGTCATGGATTAAGGATTACTGTCATTATAACAGCTGACTTATTAAAAGAAAAGTCACCCCTTTGACAGCTGTTAGTGGTAAACTAGTAAAGAGATTTAAAAAATTAAAGTTAAAGTTTACTGTTCTAAAGTTGAAGATTTTCACCAGGAAGTCTATAGTAATTGCCTCATTTTTGGACTCAGGTTCAAGTGAATATTCAAGGAACTACAGTTTAGGACACCCCTATATTGGTCATTTTTCAGCCCCAGAAGTGGTCTACTTTTTAGGTTATCGTCTACTTTTGCAGACTTTTTCTATCTGCCAAAGTCACCGAATCGCACTGCTACAGTGTGATTACAGTGTGATTCGGTCACTACAGAACCAACCACATGCCCATTGTCTCTGTAATGGTCATGTGGTATCAAACAACTTATAAATGTCAACAAATCAGTATGCATGTATGCATCTTGGAACTCTGAAAGCCAGCATGACAAATGAGTATTCAAAAATAATAAGAAACCCAAAGACGCCACATTATTTGTGCCAAACAAGTTATGAGAGAAAAGAAAGAGCAGAATCAAAACTTATCAGTGCTCTATGGTCACCATTTGATTCTAAGTCTACATAGTCTGAGTGAATCATGTGAACAAGTTGCAGGAGCCTTAAGGATACACCAGTGTCAAAGAAATGGACTAGAAATCAAACCTGCTACCTTTCTGTACCTGAAATGGACTTAAATGCTCTCATGTTCTTGTTGTTAGAGTTAATGTTCAAGTTTCTGTATTCAAGAAATGCCTTTAAGCATCAGAAAAAGCAGTGGCTTATAATATCATCTTTCCGATCCATAAACATTCCCAGAATACAAAGAAGCCTTTGAAGAACTCGGCAACGTGCATTTCTACAGGAAATCAAGGACTACATTCCTAATAATAATAATGATAGGGCAAAGCAATACAATCACATCGACTACTACATGGCTTGTAAGTAATATCATGTGGCTTGATCATTTGAGCAAATTTAACAAATACCATGGGAAAATGTTTCAAAACTGAACGATGAGGGAAAAAAAAGGTCACTACCCCTTTGTTTGTTTGTTTACTTTTAGCCAGTAGGAAATCATCATTTCATTAAAGGCAGTGGCAAATCCAAGGCTTCTTATTGAGGAAGACGAGACTGATCTACTTATAAGACTGGCATGGGAAGCTTCAAAATAGAGAAGATAATAATTCCCAAAGGGCAAAACAAAAAAAGAAAAATTAAAAAAGTGGCAGGAGCAAAACTTTATCTATTATAGCAGCTGAAGTAAACATTCATTAACAGAAAATTCTAGTGCGTGCTAGGCTTCACCAAACTCAAGAGCGTGTTTTACACTCAGAAGCTTTTGTCCTTTTGTCTAACACCTGAGATTATATAATGGCAAACATCAGTGTTTAACTGACTTTAGCATCAGTGAATAAGTAGGACAGTTAGTAAGAATGGAGTGAAAACAGTGCCTTTTGTGATTGACTATACCCCTAATCCCTGTGTCAGCAGTGAAAATGAGTAAGCCTGTTTGGTTTTATCCATGTACCATTGATCTAGAAGCGTTAAGGCATGTTTAATGGGCTAATGAGTGATCTGAATACAGAATTACATTTCAAGGTCTGGAAACTAAACCTGGCATGAGAACGTCAGAATAAGGCAAGACCATGCAGTGAATTTGCATAAAACAGCACTAATTTAGATAAACAGATCACTAGGTACGATGAATTTACGGATGAGCCAGCATGGTTTCCGCTCTTCCCTCTCAGGTTAGATCACCTCAGATGTAACTCCACACTGAGTAACAATGTCGTGTTCATTTCTGTCCTCATCTCCCGTCATCAATGATGATTAAACTCTCTTATCACTGATACTAATTTGCTGTGGCAGTCAAGTGGAAATTAACATCTGCAGTAAAAATAACTAAAGCCAAATCGTTGCTACTTAGACTACGTTTGGTATTCACTTCTGTGAGAGACTGGTATTTGAGTAAGAGTAAAACATTAACAAGCAGTGTGCAAAGTCTGCAGGAAGTCCACGCAACACATCTCTATGAAGGTTTCATCAATCAGTGAGTCACATAAAGAATTATAGGAGGGCGCCAGTGCACCAAAGTGCATTACAAATAAGAGATCTTCACCGTTGTTTTTGTACTTTTGTATTTCCATTCATTTTTTATAAAAAAGGAATAATGAACAAACAAATATCAATAAACGCTTTTCATACATACTTGAGACACGTTACCATTCAGTTGGCTTTACGGCTCGAAAATGACGCGATTTTTCAGGTGTGCGTTTTAGCAAAGACGGGTAAACGCTGACATGTCACGGATCCAAACAAGATTTGTTTTACTAAGTCCTTGTTATTACAGGAGTACAACTGGTCTGGGTACAAAACATTTGCACACAGCAGCTCTTTGTTGACGACTGGCTCATCGGTTTGTGGGAACCCAAACACTTCCATACTTCCAAACATAACCAAAGTATTTATGCAGACCAGAAGAGCATAAAAGCAAGTGGAAAACAGCACACGTTCCACAATGGCAACATAAGGCCACAGTAAAACTGTTAACAAACCATCGAGTTTGGCTTTGCCTGCAGCAACCTTCACGGATGCTTGCTGCAGACTGGTCCAGCCCCCTCTACAATGAAGAAGAGCAACAAGCTGCACACAGATGAGACTACAACTCACACAACTATGTGCAATTCACAGACACCAGTCACACATGCAAAGGAGATATTGCACAAAGGTCATCACACATTCCTCCCACAGCTTCACTATCTTTTACATTATTAAACCAGTGTCAATAAAGTCAATGCTGCAAATAATGTGTTGTGCTCTTTGTACACATGTTCTTTTGGTTTATATACATGACCCTCTCTCTCTCTCTCTTTGTCACTCCATCTCTGGAGTTTTCAAAATAGCTTGAAAAATGTAAATCAGTAACAGCTGGTTCTAAGAAGCACCTCCAAACAATCACGTGATTTAGACACACACAGCCTAACCACAGGCTCACACCTGGGAAAACATACACACTATACTTGCTCTCACACCTGGACTTTCAACCTATACTGCAGGAAACACTGGGCTTTTTTTATGGCTATTAAATTCTGCAAATGTCAACAGCATTACTGAAATACAAGACAAACTCCAAATAAATGGCTGTGATTCTGCAGTGTTTTATTAGATGACCCGAGGGGAAACGTGGCAATTAAATGGTAAGGAAAGTAATTTGATACACAAGCTGCCATACCCTTTATGAAACTTGAGCTAATGCAATTACACAGCTTTGCCACTTTGCCAAAAGGTGTGTACATAATCTGTCGTCCTAGCACTGAGAATGCGACAGAATTTCCTGATGGTGATGTTACGCTGTGTCTATGCAAACACAAATAATACTCTTGCAGGTTCTTATGATAACTTCAACAGAGCATCTACCCCACAGGGTGGCATGAAACTCCATAACAGCCTGTAACAATTTGTGCTTTGTTCCGGTTCCAAAAGCTCAAGGGGGTAACCGTTTCTGCTTTATGTCATTATGTCACAACATGCCCTAAAATCATTTTAATGGCTTTGAGATGCAAAAGTGTCTCGCATGTGTTTTCTGTAAATTCCACACACAACGCACATCATAAACTTCCTTTTGATATATAATGCAGAGGAGATTCCTTCCTTGAAAGTTTCCACATTCATCAGACACAAACTGTTGTTAAGCTTTTCAAACGTAGATGGAAATCATATGGCTACTGTCACAAAATCCTGCAACTGGTCTTCGCTTTTCAACTGCAAACAAGCCGACTGGAAGCTGTCCAGCAGTTTGAGTGACAGTTTTGGCACGTCTTAACAGACCAAACCAAAACAGACAAATATATGCAGCAGGTCAGGGATAAAGTAATCTCTAAAATCAAATATCTGCATGTGAAGATGGAGATTCTGAAGGCAAGAAACAAGATTATTGCTACAGAAAACATTCTGATATGTACTGATAGTAAATCTGTGCAATCACATTTCAGAAGGTTTTGGTAGCATGCAAGTAAATCATGTGAGTAAAGAGCTAAACAGAAAATATGTTGCAATTTGTCATGACAATGGATGCAGTTTCATGGTGACTAATATGTAACACAGTAGCACTCTTAAACATTTTGCTAATGTAGTTACAAAATACTGCACTCCCATAAGGCTACACACAAGCTAATGTGCAGGAAGACTTGGGTACGCTTACTCACACCAGGTTTTTACAGCAAGGCTTTCAGAACCCATTCAGTAGGCTCACATACGGGGTCCTGAACCCTACAAGCTGCTAAAAATCGGGCTTTCCTGTTGGAACCACGGACTGGGTCCTTTCTATAGGACAAAACCATTATCCTTATTATCAGCACCAGCTCAGTGTGTGCTGTCTGTCAGGTCACTGGCTCCAGTAACCTTCCCTCCTCAGCCATAACAATACGACTCTGATGCCAGCATCTGTTATAAGCCAACTGGCTGAGGACCATGGGAACCAGGCCCTGCAGAGAGTGGGAAGCAGACTCTTGAGGGACTTTCAATAAGATGACTGCCCTGCAATTCAAACACCTCATAACAGACAATTGGGGTAGTTCTAGCCTTGGCACAGAGGCATGCAAATCCTCTCTAATGGTTTCATAATCAGCGTAAAATTGCCTGAAATTATGTTGGAAAGTTAATACAAAGCATATTCCCGTTAACTGACCATCAGCATGATTGTCAGCAGCAAATCCTGCCCCACCTGTTGAGTCTGAAAAGGGTGGGAAAAAAAAAAAAAAAATCAACACTAGAGAGGCAAAGTGCACTCAGAGCTAAAATGAAACAAGCAGCTGAGTGGAGGAAATGGCAAATGTTGTGGCAGCTTCTTTCAAGGCTGAACGCCTGAAGGCCTCGAGGTTATGAAGACGTTATCAGAGACAGTGATCAGAGAGCATGTTGAATCTATGACTTCACATGCGATCAATGATCAAAGCTTCATCCTGACATTTACAAGCAATTTCCGAGGTGGTGAAAACAAAAAACTGGAACTTTGATTTCCAAAGCACCTGGCTTAGTTACAGGAGGATTCCTCCACTGGAAATATGCTGAAAGCAGCAGAACTCATATCCAGCCAGTGGTCAAACTTCAATGACTCAATTTATGTGGGTGGAAAAGATTACAGTCCTTTAGCCTTAGGCCTACAGCTATATCTGGATTTGGTTTTGCTTTCAAAACCACCACATCCAATCACAAAATACAGAGCATTAGCATCAAACAAGACCACACAGTCATAAGAAAAGTAATGATCTTTCTGGAAATCATCTGTGTCCTAATGAGCAGGACAATACAATTATCACTGTTCTTCCTATGCAAGTTGATAACAGACACTAACCACTATATGAAACGTTCAGACATGCAGTCTAAAAAATAAGCACAATTCACTGAACATTGATATGAGTTGATATTATCTCTGGAAATCTCTGTGAATAGAACCCTGAATTCAAGTGTTCCTCCTCCCTGAGATAGGAAGTTGCCCCTCCATCTTTTTTTAATGACCATGAGCCCTTTCCTCTAAAAGAGGAAAATAACGTTGACAGTGCATAAGATGATGCGCTGTATTTTATTGCTCACAGTGTTTACACAACACACTGATGGCCACATCTGGTCCATAGCTACCTCACCTAACTTCTTATCGGTTTACTGGTAATGAATGACTTGTCTAAGTAATCTAGGTCACTTCAACACTGCGTAGCATGTGAATCCAAAATATTAATTCCAAATATTTACTTTCATTTGACATTTTATCGACTATACAGAAACTCTGCAATGATCTTTCTTCACCTTCAATGAATATTCCAACTCACAAATGAGTTTTTCCTCAGTGGATGAATTTTATCTGCTGTATCCCATTAATTCTGCAGTCCTTACATCTAGTTTCCCGTTTCTTATATATTTGCATAACTGACTTTAAGGATTATTACACCAGGGATCCACCCATATATCAACTGAACACACCATGTGGTGGGGACCAAGGCCATCCCATCCCTGACTCATATCTATAAATCATGCTGTATATCATTTACAGCTTTGGGATGACACCAGAAAAGTTTAAAATGCTTAGACATGATAAAACCTGCCCTGAAAGTGTTGCTTTTCCTACCTTTCTATAATACTTTCCACACAAAAACAGGAAAAAAACAACAACAACAACTACTACTTCTTACTGGCAAGGGCAATGCTATAGGCAAAACTGTGCTCAGAATTTTGCAATAAAGTCATTATATTTTTAGAGATTTTTGTAGATGAGGGGAATATAAAAAATCATTTCCATCGACTAATCGATTAAACGGCCATCTCTTCAGTCAGTACGAAGTGTTTATGAAACAAATCTACTTATTTACTTTGATTAAAGTTTCTTTCTGTGAGTGCGTGTAGTTTCTTTGATTTTAACATCCAAAGGAAGGGAAACTTTACCTGCTTAAAAAGCGATTTATTTTTTTTAAATCTACTAACCGAACAACTACCCTTAAAGTTGACGTAAAGTTAAAGCAGCAGAGAAACCAACTCGAACAAAGAGGCTGAATATGTCTGTGTAACTGAAGATAAAAATCACAATGACTGCTGTCAGTCCCGTTGGTTTTGAAGACCGCTCAATGGACATGTCCCGACATTCCTCCCAACAAACTGCCACTAAAACTCTCACGTTTTCACACTACTTCTCCCAACTGGTGAACAAACTAACAACAACAACAACAACAACAACGACCACACAAACAACTTGTGAATACGCTTTAAATCTTACCTGATAAATGTCATGGATATTAAAGTCCTAAAAGTTTCACCAGCACTCTGAGCGTATCTCCACACGAGTTCAGTCCCCACTTGATCCGCCAAGGTAGGCTACGGGACGCCGGACTCCTCCTTCTCTCGCATGAGGTCATCTGTGGGAAGGATCAGCAGCGGAGAACAAACCAGATCTACCCCTCCTTCCTCCTCCTCCTCTTCTTTTCTTCTGCTCTCATTTCTGTGTGCATGCCTCATGGACATGACAGGATGCTGGAGATACAAGCTGCAAGCTTTTAGTTTAAGGAGTGTGAAATTCACTAAAACTTCACATTTTTCTTCTTCCGGAAGCTCCCTTCAGAGGTCGCCACAGCGGATCATAACCCTCCATTTCACCCTATTCTTGTGGTCCTCTTCTTTGACACCAAACTTTTGCATGTCCTCTTTCACTAGATACACGCTCCTCTGAGGTTTTCCTCCTGCCAAGCAGCTCTATCGTCAATATCCTTTGTCTACTATATCCACCATCCCTCATCTGCACATGTCCAAACCATCTCAAGATCTGCCTCTCTAACTTTGTCTCAAAAGTCAAATGTATATATCAACACAGTACCTCCTTAAGTCAGCTGGATGCAGGTTTTCCCCATCCTTATAAAGAGTACAGTTGCACAATGACACAATTAGCACCATTGCCTAACACTGAGGCACAAGCTCAGTTTAATGGTTGGTTAGAGAAACTTGATTAATCCAGAGGAAGTGAATCAACTGTCTGTGTTTTCTTCCAGAAGCCTTCTGCAAATATATGTAGAAAGTAGAGACCTCTAAAACAAAACTTTAAGGTGCTTACGTGAAATAAAATGGTGTGTTGAAGTTGGAAAAATAGAGAGGGTACTGACTGGACCTTGGACTGTGATTAGTTTTCCATACAAAGGCATTTGTGTTCCAAAATCGAAGTCTAAATGCTGCTGAAGCTCTTTCCACATTGCCACGAATAAATCTGTTGTAAAATATTGAAGAATCCATTATTTATTTAGATGCACCAAAAGTTGCAGAACATAAAACGCTGCAATCAAGCTAAACATGTCCAGTGAATATCAGATGAAGCTTGCCTCGCTGTACACAACATTTTGTCGAATCACTGTTATTGTGTATAGCTATTGTACTCTCACAAGCTTCGCTTCAGACTTCTTCAGGGTGGTCTTTCCTTTGCCGTATAATTGGAGGAAAAGCAATAATTGGATGTTTTGGTCTGTGTTATATGCAATCTTTAACAGTTTCTGGCAATTTTATATACTAATATATATATTACTATATTAACATACTTGTTTCAGATTCTAAATTGAGTTTTACCCTGCACTGATAACTGATTGCTGCAATGTGCTAATTTGCAGATGTCGATTTTACACGTGAACATTAAACTGTCTGTAAAATATATGCATGGCTACATTAATCCTTGAAAGAACATAAAGAGTAACATGGCACCAGATGGACTGGCTGCTGCACCAAAACACTGCTTTGCATTAATGCTTTCTGGTCATCCTTTTTCAGCAACAATATTCACTCTGGGCACATGTAGGCAATTTAAAATCTCCAGACTTTCATAGTCAACTGATAGCTAAATACATTAAATTGCCAGTTGTCTTACTGTTTGCAAACTTAGCAAGTATGCTGTGTAATTTCCTCCTCGTTGATGTGCATTAGAAGGAGGAACGTTGAAACATGAGTCAGAGCTTTTATGTAAATGAAGTCTAATTGGTTTAGGTCTGTATTAGTGGCTGCTGAAAGCAGGATGTTGCTCATTAGCTTTGTGCATACTGCTGAATCATAGTTTGACCATAAACCTGTTGACTTTAACAATTTAATATAAACAGCTTGATTGAAACGCTAGTTTTACATAGAGTAATAAATATAAAGTATTCCACGAGCCACAGTAAACGTGTCAAATTAGGTTACTGGATTATTGCAAAAAGATCCAGAGTAAGGTTTTCTGTATGGTTTGACTCAGACTGGTGTGGCAAGTGAAGTTCACAGTGCACCTTAGTCTATGGTGACCTCGTGAGGTAACATTGTTTTATGCAGCTTGTTCGGAGCGAAAAAGTCTTAATCTGCTGGGAGATAGATTGCATTTTGTCCCATCTCCCTCCAACCAGTAACCGCAGATGGCCGTCCCTCCCTGAGGCTGCTTCTGCTGGAGGGTTCTTCCTGTTAAAAGAGATTTTTTTTTCCTTCCCACTGTCTTAAAGTGCTTGCTCATTCGGGGTCACTTGATTGCCGTTTATTCCAGAATATTGTAAGGCTTTTTGCCTTAGAGGACAAAGCACCTTGAGGTGACTGTTGTGATATGTTGTTGTGAAATAAACCTGAATGGATTGAAAATATCTAGCAAGAAATACATCAATTAAGTCATTTTGGTTGTCTGACATTAATCCAAACAAATTTCTGTCATTCTTGTATGTGCTCAGCATGCATTACTCTGGCTGAGAGAGATTTCTTTACAGTTTATTTGATCCAATCTGTTTTAAACTGCTGTTTGACCATCTGTCTCTTGCAGCTCATCTTGAGGAACAGAGAGTGGAAAGCAGATGAGTTTGTATGATTCATCTTTCCCTCTCTCCATCTTCCTTGTGTAATCTGCAGTTTGAGTTTTCTAGCCTGCATTCAAGAGGCATCCCTGAAAATGATTAAAACCCAGTAGTCACAGCACCTGTCTGGTTCATCTTGCACAGAGGTGACCTGTACCACAGTCTTGACACTAAAAACAATAACACTCCTGCAATCCTTTTTGACTTTCCAAACACGTGGAGTCTCGGTGCTTTCTGCAATTTATCCAATATATTAAAAGAAAGAAAAATCACCACTGGGTAGCAGTATTGCTCAATGCATATGGAGATACTGAACCCTGCAAAAGGTCAGAAAATGGTCAAGATATAGCTTATGGACAGACTCTGAACTGAATAGGGGGAAGAAATTTGTTCTAAAGCAAAGATCAGCAAGGCCAAGCTAACTTTTATGATAGTTTTTTTTTTTTTTTACTTTATCCATCTCACTGCATGCACATACTGGGGTAATTAAAAGAATAGTTTGGCTATATGGAGGGTGGACTTGCTGGAACATTACGATTTAAAGGTTCAGTCACTATTTGAAAAAGGCCATATGGATAAAAGTAAGCACATATTAATTTCTAAACTAGAGTTGCATAGATGCACGCAGCTTAGAGATTGTGAAATCCATGACCAGATATTCTGGTTTCCTAATGTTATAAATGGCCATTTGCTGCCCCCTTGTGGCCATTTTAGAGTGTATGAGCAGAAAACAGTTCCAAGAAATAAACACACGACACAGTGATGGCTTGCAGTCCCCCTCCCTCTTTTTTTAATAAACCTAATACATTTGCCATGCAATACAAAGTGAAGATTCCCCTTAAAAGCACCCCCATATACTAACCTCAATTGCTTGTTTTCCGATCAGATGACAAATACAAATATAGAATTCTATTGTAATTCTAGAAAAGATGCATTAAGTGCAGTTTATAGTATTCACATACAAGCATGGCCCCAAAGAGCTTTTTTGTTTTCTTCCTTCTAAGTAAACAAAGCTTGAAAGCTTTCACTCCATCAACACTTTACAGGCAACCTGTCAGTCTCAGTCTCCTCATGTGTCTAACACTTCACATTGGTGTTTAACGTCTGACTTAACACGGTTCCCTCTAGGGCATACCCGAAAAAGTTCAATACTTCCTCGGCTGCTGGATGAAAACGATCCGAGGGGTGTGCAACTTCTCCACTGCAGGGCGCGCCTTACTGTGCCTCACGCTCACAGGTGTTTCTGGGAAGTCGTGGCTCAGCTGCAGAACGTTAGGAAGGAGGTTTATTATCCACAATACTTTGAAGCACTGCAACTAACCCAGCTGGCTCAGTAAGGAATTAAGTCGCATTTTAAAAAAGTTAATGCTTTGCTTACCTTGTCAAGGGTTCCTGTTAGAAGTATGCCAACTTGTTGCATCCTGTTGGGGGTGGAAAGGGACTTGCTGCACAGGTTTTAAAACAGAGTTATAGTCAGCTTTAAAGAAAAGTTGGTGACCTATATGACCAAACCTTGGTGTGTAAGAATGCCCAGTGGCATGCTGGGCATTCTTATTCTTTTGAAGCAAAATTTGTTCTCAGCTCAAGCACATACATGGCAGCTGATTTTACCTGATTTTATCAGACTTCTTGGTGTCCTTTTCTGGAGTTGCATGGGTGGGATTCTCTTCCATTCCTTTCTTGGCCACCCGTTTACCCCCGGCCTTTACTAGTGATGCAAAAGAGGAAAGAAAAAAAAAGAAAAAAATCTGTGTGTTTTACATCAGTAAAAGTAACAGCGGAAAGTGAAAACCATGAAGGTTTTCAACCCTTTTCTCCCACCTTGTGCACTTGCAGTTCAAGTTTAGGAACGCTAGCATTCATTCAAAACTGTAGTCACTTCCCTGTCCGCGTCATCGTGCACAGAGGTGACCTATAGCCCTAAAAACTATCAAACATTCTGTACTTTCTTAAAACCTGGACACGTGATGGTTTCTGCAGTCTGGCCAACATAACGAAATAAAAAAAAAAATAATGTGCCAGAAACTGCACAAATTAAACTTTGTGGACATCATAATGTCAAATACCATATTTACTAGGACCTCACAATACTGAGTCAAAATTTAAACATGGCATTAAAAATAAATAAATAAAATAATTGTGATACTTTCACGTCTACCAACTTTTGCACAAGTATCACAATACTTTGCTTGTCAGATCTTCTTAGTAAACAGGTGAGTGACACCGCTTCAATGCTGCAGCTGTTAATGCAAAGTTAACCATTGTTTCGCACGCAAAGCAGTGCACGGTGAACCTAACAGGCCTCCCTTCAAACAAAAGCATGCCGATGACGCTTCTTGCAGTTTAGTACGCCAATGCCACAGCAGCCAGTCAGCTCAAGCTATCATTATTTTGCACATTGCGTGTCAAATTAATGGCAAAAGTTACGCTATTTATTTATTTTAAACCCTGCAGTGGGGTTGACTCGCTCTGAACGACTCTGTAACTGGGTCGAAACAACAACTCTTAGGATTTAATAAAGTTTTAAAAGATAAATAAACAAAAGAGCAGGCAGATATCAGAGAGACACGGTTTACCTGCCGGAGGGTGGCCAGCCTTCAGTTGAGGAGCCTCCTTCGCTCCAGATTTGGGGAGTTGTTGCACCATTTTTTGAAAACTTTTCGCAGTGAAAGCACCAAACTGTCCTCGACGCCCACTCCGCTGTTTTTATTCTCTGCAACACAGATGACGTCCCGCGAGGCTACAGGAAGTTTGCGGCCAGCGAAACGCCTCTTTGTTTTCTTTTTTTTTTTTCACCCCTTTTTTCTTTTTCTCTACCCGCTGACAATTTACCGAGAAAATGAAACCGTACGCTTACTGTTAGCGGTTTGCAGCACGACGTTTCTCAGCTGATTTACGTCACTGTTACTTCATCTTATTTTGAAAATCTTTTCAGCAAACGCCAACATTTGCAAAAAATCGAGTTTAAACTACACTTAAACTATTTCCAGGTACGGACAGCTCTCAGACGTAACCCCAAGAGGAAGTTTTAGATTATTTATTTTTAATGAAGATGCTGAAGAAGTTGTGTAATTTTTAAGGCAGACATTTTTCATCCCATTTGACTCTTTTATCCAGCATGAGGATCCAAAGTAAACAGTGACAGTGCCACAAATCTTTGAAGCTGAAGCAGAAAAACCACTGCCATATCTTTGCATGTGTATCTAACTGATTTTAGATGTATAGGGGAGCTGAGATAGACACTATAATTTACATTCAGTATAACCGAATGGAAATTAAATACAAATGGATACCTGCACAGTTTATTGAGCTGAGTCACTGTTCATTGTATTGTCTGCTGCGATAGACGTTACAGGTAATACAGATCAGTCTAACCATAACCTGAATACCTTTAATGCAAAGTATGTGACTTTGCTGACTTCTGTGAGTGTACAGCAGTTTCCTTGAATATACAAGCTTGTATGTGCATGAATTATGGAGGCATTAATGCTGAAAAAGGCCTGTTTTGATGCCTTCCAAGCCTTCCCGGGTATGCTCGAGCTGCAGGCTAACTGTCAGCTGGCTTGTGTTAATTTAACGGAAATGTTGGTAATGTGCATCACAGTGCCAAGCTGCTTGAAACGCGCGGGCCTTAAGGTGGTCCAGCTTTGTTAGAAGATATTTAGACCTTGTTTTGTTTTGAAAAACACAATGTTCGACACTTCATTATTTTTTCAGTTTTAGTATATTTTCTTGCTTATATTTTGTGCATAAAAAAGGGTGCCCTAACACATTATTCTTACCAATTACAGCTGTTTATTGCAGTTCTGATGCATGCTTTATTTTTTGCCATCTAAATATCACAAAGGTTGCTGCTGTGTTGGTAAATATAAGTTATATTTATAGCTGTTTTGTTTAACTGTGCCAAAAGGCTCCAGAGGAAGGACAAGCTGCCGATGTGCTTAGTTTCCTTTTCCTGTTTGTGTAGTTGGCAAGCTGCAGTTTATTGTATTTTAACTTGAATCTTCTTTAGGTTTTAGTTTAATTAGAACGGTAGCTGGTCTGGCTTTTTCTTCCTTTCTTGACAGTATTTTTTTTCTTGTTTGTGCTCCAAGTGGTTTATTGGTGAATAAAATAAAGTCTCAATGCAAAAAAAAACCTCACAGGCACAACTGGAAAAACATCATTCTTCCTCATCCCAGCTGAACCCCATTGCTGTTATAGTATTACTGTACCTTTTAGTTATCAGGACCTTCACTGTGGATCAAACAAGGAAAACAATAAACGAGATCATATCAAGAAATACAAAAACAACTAAATCAGTTCCAATAGTTAAGTATACAACATACAAAAATAAAATACATTCTTTCAAAATAATTGTCATATAGCATCAAGCAGAGTGAAGTGGTGCCATGGATAGATTAGTTCTCCATCTCTAGGAACTGTGCCATGAAATGCCTGCCAATGCTCATATGACATTAGCAGCTATTTTAAAAAGTCTTTAAAGTTATGGGTCCTGGCTGGTAGCTGTGCCCTTACATGCATTTAAAAGCAGATTGCGCATTGATTTTACCTGTATTTATTCTTCCTTCTGATAAATTCAATACGCTCCGATATTCCGAATTTTGTTTCAAACTGCAGTGAGAGGAAAATTAGGTGTATGAAGTCATATGTGACCCAGATTATTAGGTACTTTAATTTACACTTACTTTGAGGGGTAATTAATTTAATGAAATCAGTGGCTGGCTGGGATAATCTCCCTGCTTTGTAAATTAAGTCCATTTTGCAATATTTTGGCAAAGCAGTTTAGCAGACTAAGGCTCCTGGGACTAGGCTTAATCTATGCTGGGAAAACTGGATGTAAGTGTCTTTTGTAGGCCTAAGCCAATTAATGGTTGGCATAAAAGTATGTATTCCCTTAATGCCAGCTTTACTATAAGCAGCACAGTCCGTAGAGTTGCAAGAAAAAGGCCCGTCTCATGTGGAAGTGTAGCTGGTTTCTGACAGTGGAGGCTGGTGGGGAAGAGGAATAGGAGTCAAAACCATATTCTTTGAAGATCTGAAAAAGAGAGATAACCCCACTCCAACCCATCAAATACCTTCTGGGCATGAAACAACATTAATTATGAGATCTAAAGGATATTAAATTGCTTTTGTATGCAAATA
>VURO01003397.1:12236-31608 GCA_015108175.1 Pelvicachromis taeniatus | reverse complement strand
GTTGGGACTGGCCTTCAAAATAAAGGCATCAGCTGTCTTCATGCATCTTTTGAAGTGTGAGTATCCTGCAGTAAAGAAAAGAGCAACGTGAAAACTCAGATTGTAACTCTCACAGATTTGAATTAAAAGAATCACAAAAATAATCTGAAATAATAATAATAATAATAATAATAATGTGTGTGTGTGTGTGTGTGTGTGTGTGTGTGTGTGTGTGTGTGTGTGTGTGTGTGTGTGTGTGTGTGTGTGTCTTTGTGCGTACCTTGCTGTCGAAGTCAGAGGTGTTTACACAGGCTTTGATGACATAGAGCAGTGAGTCAATCAGGCCCTCACAAGTGCGCATCTGTTTCCTGGCCTCCTCACCAGCTGAACTCAGGTTCCTTTGAAACACCATGCAGATACACCCACACACACACACAAATCACACATTTGATTTGGGGCTTTGCTCAACAAACAGATGAGCATATGCAAACACACAACATGACAGCTGTGCGCATGTGTGTGCGTGTGTCTCCCACTTGACTGTGTAATGTGGGCTTTGCAATCTCCATACACCATCCATAATGTATGAGAGGTGTGTATGTGTGTGTGTGGTCTGACTGAAGAAATTACAGTACTTGCTGAGTAAATAAGGACCCAAAAACCACACCTATGCATGTTTGTGTGCAGTGTTACACAAACAATCACCTCAACTAGCTGGCACCAATTACAAGCTGTGCTCTACACACTGCACTGTTTTCAAAAGGAAGAAGCCCCAGAGAGAGGTCACGAGTTTTCCAATATTTTTGACTGTGATAGTGAAAGAAATGGTGATGGCTTTGAAACGACAACAAGACACAAATTTACTCATTTAACTAAATCACGTTCAGTCATCAAACCTGTATTTATGATAAAATGCACATCATCCTGATAATGTTCACTAAATAAAAAGTGATTTACCAGCATATCTACAAATTAATGAAATTTTTTATTTTTATATTTGAGGCCGGTCACTTTATGATCATATTTTCTTCAAAAACGTGCTATGAGCTCATCAGTCATTACATGCAATAGCATCAGATGTCCACAGTGGGGAGCTAGTGCCAAGTGTGATCATCAGGTGGTTTACCTCAGGCAGCCTGTGGTGTTCCTCAGCACCAGAGAGGAGTGAAACTTCAGCTTGTGCTCGTCATCAAAGGTGGAGCTGCTCCATCCAGAGTGAGGGATGATCACAGTGTTAGTCAGAGTTGTTAAGGCGTCCCGGATGATTGTCATCTTGACGGCGTCACATGACGACAGGTTCCACAGCACCCCTGAGGACATAGCCACACGCAAACACAAGCATTGAGAAGCAGGCGTGCCAACCTTCTGTTAAGTCAGCTGAGCTGTCATGTGCAGTTAGGTTAACCTGGAGGGGGGAAAACAACTTTGGCTTTTAGTTCAGTGTGTGGATGTGTCCTACAACCACAGCTCTAACATCAAGGCATCAGATATTCAAGTCAACTTTCATCTCTATCCTTGGGGCAAAGATCATTTGCTTGAAATGAAAAATATAGTAAGAAGGTGGGGGTGGGGATCCATATGGCATCAGCTCAGTCATTTCAATTGAAATATAAATAATGTAGAAGTCTTTAGAAATTATGCCATCATTTCACTCAATTCAAATATACTTTTGGTAACCACTGATAACCGTGCACAGTCGCGGCAGCTTTTGATGCTGCATCTGTCATGGATTAGCCGGCATGTAACATGTTCTTCTAATTAGGTGACTCTTGCTGCTAGGCTTATACTAAGACACAGCCTGACTGCTGTAGGGCATTGGTAGCCTTGCAGGAGACAAATGTTACACAAGCTGAATTCTACAGTAAACACTCAGGGCTGAATACATATGCAATGTTCAACATTGCAGCCAAAACAATGCTTCAAGGCACATGTAAAGTGTGCATGTGCATTAGTGGTGCTTAATGCTTCATGTTAATGAATCCATTTGCTGTTGTTGCTCTACCACTTGCTCACCTCAGTCTGCGCATACAGAACACATTACATGATCAACAGACCAATGAAGCTATTACATGGAACTCTGTAGTATACATGGACACACTACTGGGAGAGGTAAAATAAAAAATATAAAAATAATGACAGGTCTTCCTGACTACTTTTCTCTCAACCTCACTGTTTATCCTCTTTCAGCAAGCTGCCTCCCCGTCCCACTCTGATTGAAGCAATGAAGACGATAATACTCTGTAATATGGCCCAAGAGCCCGATTGAGGCAGACTGCTGGCAAGAAGCTTTACAGACAGATATATGCCTGCCAATATGGCAAGGTCTCTGCCACTGCCAGTCATTTAATCAACAATTTCTCTTACCATTATCCTTATTAACACTAAATCAAAGTGCTTTCAAACCCATTAAAGTCCTTTAGTGAACTTTCATTACTTTCCTTTTATTATGCTAAAGTAACAGGATGGCACTGAAAATCATGTGATACGCAACTTATAAAGTTAAGATGCAGCACGTGTTTCTTACTGGAGCCTGGCAGCCGTGTGTGTGTGTGTGTGTGTGTGTGTGTGTGTGTGTGTGTGTGTGTGTGTCATTTTGTGCATGCTAAAAGCCCTGTGTCAGGTGGACTAGTAGACTCCGCTCAACTTGAGTCCGTGGGATTCAGTTCAATTCTGCACTAACTGACCTTTGCTCCTTCCACCAGCACATTCAGTTCTGTGTTTGCCTTTCTCACGGGACACTCACAGACTGCCTTGTAATAGGACCAATAATGCAGTGATAAGACACTCATGTCCACTGACCAACCTCCCTGCTTCTTCTTCTGACTCCACAATTCACTCTTTCTGCCTCTTTCAGCCACTAAACAGCCACTGCAGCATCAATTGCAGGAAGAAATATTCTCAGCTGGATTTTAGACTGATCCTGTGGAGGCAGCATGTCGGGAGAAATCAACAGGAGAATTCACTGAGGTGTGACTGACAACCCTGTCAGTGGCGCAACACCAGCAGCAATACCCATAAGTTTCACCTGACAGTCAGACGGAACAGATGTATGCTTGTAGGCACCGACGTGAACCTTGTTCCCTACTCAGTGGCTCATTCTCCTGTGCCTTGGCCTGCCTTTGAACCACTGACCCAAGGTAAACATTGTTGTGAATTGTGAGAGCACAGGATGACACAGGGAGAGGCATGGAGAAAAATACTAAATAAAAAACAAACTATGAACAAATAAAATTACAATAAAATCTGGAGCTGGTTAGAACAGCTGAGGAAGTTGAATGGACATTTCGTTTGCCCTGAGGCAGCTCAGCTGTAACACATTCTGGGTAAGCGTCAAAAGATCACAGATAAAGAACTAAATGGCCACAAGGGATTGCACTGGCACAGTGACTCAGGACTCCACTGATTATTGGGTGTCCTATGGCTGACAGTTGCCTGCAGAGTTTGGAGTATGTCTGACAACACTTCCCTTCATCAGCAGCAACTTGCCAAATTTTACACGTTATTAATCTAAGTCACCAACTTAGTCAACCAATGCTTTTAGCATTGTCATCTTTATTGGACACATGACATGGAAAGGCTAAATGAGACACACAGAGAGACAGAGAGACTGTCCTAAAACATAAATAAATAAAATCTGAATTTAGTACAAGCAGTGATCTTGGAAAATAAAAAGCTTTCTGACATTTTATCAGTATTTAATCCAATGCAGTTGATTACATTCTGTCATAATGCAGTCCTGCAAGACTATGACATGCTGCATTTGCTAAATATGTGTGGATGACGTCTTTGGAAAATTTAGTCAACTGAACTCATGCTATAATTATTAAAATGTTCAATACCCACCAGGATCTCTGTGACTCAGTCCAAAAACTGATTTAAATGCTTCTGTATATTTTGTTAGCTGCCCAACAAAGCTGACTTTCATTAATCACTCATTTTTCACTCCAAGTGAGGCTAAACACTTTCGACAGGCACAATGAAAGTGATCTTGATTGATTCCCCAAATGTGTCACTTCTCCCTGGAGACCATTTCTGTGTCTTAAACTACAGGTCGACACGTCATCGACTTTGTCTGGTGAAGCAATAACTGGGTCGTCTTTCAGTTTAATCATTATAAAGCTGCTGATCATCCCAAAAAACTGTGCACTTTATTAACCTTTCAATTTTAGGAGTTAAAAAAAACAAAACAAAAACAAACCCCTCAGTACTGTCTGAGCTCTAATGCTGCATCAACTAAATCTCAGAGTCAGCTCGGCTTGTACTTTTGACGTTAGTGAGCATTTTTTATTTTAGCATCCCGCACGCAGTGAAAATCATGGATATATTTTTAGATGAAATTACCTTTATCATTTATCTTTGGAAAAAAGGTTATTAATCTTCTCGGTCTTTGTTCCCCAAGAACACAAACATAGCAAATCACACCAAGACTTGGCAACTAAAACTAGCTTTGTGGGTTAATGCCATTCTGCTTCCCTGTATGTACATAAGAAGTAGGTAATCTTTTCCAAACATTCTTGTTTAAAGCTCTTGTTTAAACAGTCATTTAATATTTCAAAGTCCAGAATATGCAAAAACAGTGTTTGGCATGTTGATTGCAATCAGTGTGGAGCAAAGTTTTCCGAGTAAAACTAAGGTAAAACGTCAGAACAGGGTAATAACAGAACGTGCGCGCATGTATTTGTTGTCCAGGTATTACTCATGTTTTAGGGGCCCAAATCTGTCATATAATGGGGACGTTTATTCCTTTTGGGGAATAAGTCCTTATACAATAAATCATTACATTTCAACACAGTGACATTTTTTAAGACTAGAGTAGGTTTAGATTCAGGTTATGCTTAGTAGCAGATATTTTTTAAGATTAAAGTTCAAGAAGGTCAGCAGGAAATGAATGCAAGTTCATGTAAAGTCCACTGGAGTCATGACACATGACTGTGTGTATGTGCATGAATGTGAATGGCAGTTTCAGGTGTTTCATCTCCTGGTGCTAATAACAGAGCAGTGTGTTTGTCCTGTAGCTCTGAAGTAGTGATCAAGAACAGAGCAATAACCACAACAGCTGTTGGAAGAGGAGGCAGGTAAAGGGATGAGATCATGTTGTGAGTCTCCCCCAGCATGACCCATGACCTGAAGAGCAGGGGTGGCCTGCTCTTGGACCTCCCGGGGCGTGGGCGGGGCACCAACCCAATGGAAGTTCAAGCTTTTTGAACGCCGCTGGCAACGACACTAAAGAAGGTGTTCTAATTCAACTTCTAAATATCCCACAAAAGCTGCCTCATAAGGAGCTGTGGGTGAGTGAATAATGTCTGTCTGCTCCACTTAAAGCTTTGGTGTGGGGTGTCTTTGTCATGCACCTGAAAGCTCTTTATGTGGGTTGTTCTCATCAGCTGTAATTGTCCTGCTCTCCATTTCAAGTCTCAAGTCGAATGTTGGAGCTGGGAGTGACGCTCCAGAAGTAAAGTTGGAAAACTGAAGAAAAACAGGATTTGTTTTGCTCCTTAGCAAAGTAGAGCCATTCATGCATTACTAGCAATACAGCACAATGGTTATTTTTTTTTGCACTTAAAAAAAACAAGGCTGCAGCACATTCCCTTATGGCTCATTTAGTGAGTCACAAATACACAATATTCAGACTTCAAATGGAACGCACCATTAACCACGGTGATGCAACTCTGCTGACCTTTTCAAACTGCTCTTGTTTCTAGGGTCTGTGCTGCCAATTACCCACAACGGCCTTTCTGACAAGTAGACGAAAGGAAAGAAAAAGAACCTAAACAGAGATCACACTAAAGAAGACGATTCAGAAATGCCTGCACATTATCTGAAATGTAAGTGTGAAGAAAGACAATTTAAAGACTAAAAGATTATCTTTTTTGCACATTGGAAACTACCATCTAAGCTGAAGATAATCTTCTCACAGACAATACAAAAGGGTTCATATTCAGGCTCATATTGTTCACCCTCGGGGGACTGCTGGATTGTAACCTGAGCGCATGTTAGGCCAGGGTTTGGAGTCCAGCACAAACAGCTGACTCAGCCACCTGGGAGCCAAATGTCTTGGCTTGCTTATTTTTGTAGTGCTCCACCCTGATCCTAAACAACACGGATTTATACCCTATTTGCAGACCTCAAACAACACTAAAATGCAGCTGAGTTGCACACAGGCCAACGCAAAGAGAGAGAGAAGATTATCAAGCCCACTGGCAGGAGCGCTTGTTTTCTGACAGAGAAGGAGCTAAAACGGCAGCCTAAGTAATAAAAGAAAAAGCATGAATCCTGCGGAAATGTGGTTTTATTTTGTTGCATATATCATAAGCAGCAGTGACAGCAGTAGCAGCGACTTAAGGAAAAGCCTCTACACCTGAGTCATTACCACAATCATAATTTCAGAACAGACTATGGTAAGCCATCTGCTTAATAGCTTATTCAAAGCATCTTTAAAAGCAGTAATCCACAGTTAAACATGTCATGCAGCACTAAAACAACCTCGAGCTACGTTCAGAGACCATGTCAGGATTCATAAGTTACAGCCCCACTGTAACTGTACTGTAATGATCTCTCCTGTAATGCCCAGCACTTTGCCAGCTAAGTCATTTATCAAATTCTGCACATGCTGTGTACGTTGCTGTGTGTCTGATATAATACCAGTGCTGAAATGCCTTGTCAGTGAATCAGTTAGCCTGCAAGCTAAAAATAAAAAGCAAGTAATCGAAATTATTCACTGATCAGAAATGGCCCAGATATGAAGATCTGACTAACTACGAGAAATCTATTTGTGTGTGAATGAAGTGTAATTTTGATTCTTTTCAGGTTTAACGGAGAAGCGTGTGGATGAATGCCCTGGCAGATTTTTGAAGCATATAAGTCCCCGCAGAGTTTCTGTATTCTCCACACTAACCTGTCACAAGCTCCCTCACTTCCGCATCCACAGTCTTTCTAAGGAGACGGAGCAGTGCTGGGATACCCCCGGCGTTCCTAACAGCAATCTTGTTGTCATCCATAGTTTTGCCATACACGAGGTTCCTCAGAGCGCCACAAGAGTTCCTCTGGACTTCAAGGACTTTGTGGTCTAGCAGGTCCACCAGGTGTTTAATTCCTCCCAGTCGACACACCTGGAGTCAGGATGGTGTGAAATCACATTTTCAGCTTTGAAATGATTCTGACCACTAACAACATTTTTTTTTTAAACTTTCCCTGTAAAACACAGGGACAAAATCATACATTTATTCATGTGACAAGAGAATCTACGCACAGGGAATTTATTCACACCAAACAAATTATTTTGAAAAGAAATGCTAATATATGACCATGGAAAAAGCTTTAACCACAGGAGATGGTAGACTAAAAGAAAACTGGATTTACATTTCCTTCTGGAGCACAGAACAATGTGTACTCTGAAAAAAAAGCTCCCTGCTTTTCGCTTTGTAAGATGAATCAAGTTCTTGTGTCATACGGCATTCCAAGAAAAACAGTATCTAAAATATACTGTCTTCATAACTTATCTTACTCTTTATATATCAAAATCACCATTATGCTAATGTCTGAAGGAAAGAAAATCCAGAGCAGATGTCTGTTTGGAATTTTTTTTATTTCTAACTGTTGATGTAAGCCGTGGGTGTTTTTATTAAATGTACTTGCTTCTGATACGTATGAGCAGTGGGAATGCGACTATGTACACATTCTTGTGACTCTTGGTAGCTCTAAACTTTTTCAGCTCTAAACATTTTTTGAAATCTCTGACTTGAATTGTCCAAATAATAAATTAAAATGCATAAAAAAGTCTTTCTATAATACCCAAGCACATATGTCATGACCTATATTGATTAGTTAGTAATTACAAAAACAATTTATAGTTCACAGTTTCCGTTAAAAATTATTTAACAGTTTGCCTTTGCTTCCTCTTTCAAATCAACTTATTTTGGAGTTTCTGACTTTGGCCCACAAATTTGTGGGGATAGGTTAATTGAAAACTCTAAATTGCCCATAGGTGTGAAAGCGAGAGTGACTGTGAGTGCGACTGGTTGTCTGTCTATGTGTGTTAGCCCTGCGACAGACTGGCGACCTGTCCAGGGTGTACCCCGCCTCTCGCCCCAAGACAGCTGGGATAGGCTCCAGCGCCCCCCGTGACCCTGAAAAGGATAAGCGGCTGAGAATAGATGGATGGATGGATGACTTTGGCCCTTTTGTCTTTGTTACAATAAAGAACTAAATTCTACTGATATGTTTGATTCAATACATTCAATCCCGCAATAAGATGATTTACTGCATGGCTGATTTGTGAATATTTTTATGCTTGTGTGGGTTCTTCTTCAGGTATTGCAGGTTCCCCCCACAGTCCAAAGACATGCAGTGAGTGGTGATTTTAAATTGATCCTAAGTGTGAATGTGTGCATGGATAGCTGTATGTGTTAGCTCAGCAACAGATTGGCAACCTGTCCAGGGTGTACCCTGCCTCTCCCCCTAGGACAACTGGGATAGGTTCCAACCAATCTCAGTTGTCATTGGGCAGATGGATATATGGATGGATATTTATACAGGCTAACTCAGAGCTCAAACTTACTGCTATAGTCATGCCGCAAACTTGTAGTTAAAAAGACAGTTTTCACTTTGACTGGCTCTGCTCTTCTCTGCCAAACATTAATCTTAGAGATTTTGGTATAACTACATCTCCACTTGCCACACAGGTACATCTTAGCCGCCGCAATTAAAATTTTACTAGAACGACATAAGATCTATTATGACAGTAATCATTACAAAGCGCAACACAGTTAACAAACTGAAACTGAAACAAAAATTTGGGCAGGCCCAACAAACTAACAAAACTTTGAATAACATAAGAAGTTAAAATAAATCATTGTAATAAGAGAGTAGGGGATTAGTGGTAGAACACCTACCTCATTCTTGATTCGATTATCACCAAAGCACAGGTGTTGCAGGTAGGCAGCTGCATTGGCCTGCACTGATGGGAAGTGGTGCTGCAGCATGTGAATCACCTCTGTTAGCTCTGGGTCACGCCACGCAAACTCTCTAAAAGAACAGGTGGGGTGAAAAGGTATCAGCATGGTGGCAGCGAGTGGAAGAAGGTTGCCTCCTTAAAAACCACAGGTATCAGGACAGGCTGATAAATCCAAGAAATTGCATTTGCACCAGGTCCAGTTGGGTCACACTTAGATTATTGGGTTTCTGTATGTAGTACGTTAAAGAAAGAACAAAGAAATAATTCATATCTAGATTTCTTTAAAAAAAAATATATATATATATATATATATATACACACTAAAAATGGATTTTTCAAACTTAAAATTAAACATAAATTTTACTGTTTGTAGACCTCTGCCAACCAGTCAATTTGTAGTTTATATCCAAGCTTGCCAAGTTGTCTGAATTGGTCTTTTACAATAACAAACTACCAATAAGTACTTTAATTGAGGAGCCCTTCTGTTTCCAACTACCGAGGACAACAACATCTAACTGTTCTCATGCCATTTATTATACTTAATTCAAACTCTTCATTTAGAAATATACACCAACACTGATAGAGCCACTACTTCCCATATGAGGAAGATTGTGCATGAGTACATTATAATCTTGTGTATGCTCATCCATCAATGTGAATGCGCATAGGTCAAATCTTTGCCTCACTGAAAGTGATACATGAATGTTAATAGATTCAACCTAGTGAAACTGCCTGTTAAGATATCTAGGGAAAAGTGGTTAATGGAAAGGAGGCAAAGACTGAAAGGGGCTTAAGTTGTAAGAGAAATACCTTTGACATACTGACTGAATTATGCACACCACAATCCCAGGCTGCTAAAACTAAATTTGCAGCCTTTGAGCTAAACTAAAAAATTCACCAGAGTCTTTTCCTAGACGGGAGCAATGTTAAAAAATATTCTGGGGGAAGTTTGACTCTGATGCTATTCCCGAATGGGCCTGTGTCACATAAAATAAGCATGGTGCACTCACTTTAAATACTTAGACAACAACAGCATAAACAAGTGTAAACAAATTTCCCAATGAGCAGGGTCACTGCAAATGTCAATCCACTCTCTACGCTTACACGACAAGAGCAGACACAGCACTTCAGCACATGTGAGAATCTTTTGTTAAGTGGCCAGGCATAGTTGAGCCAGCTTAACGGCCAGAGCTGTGTGTGCGTGTCTACCCAGGAGGTTCACTGTTTGAATAGTAAGAGGACACCGGTGTTGACCCAGCAGAACAGGACTGCCTTGTAAGCAAAAGTAGTCCCTCTGGATTACTGGTTTATGTTACACTACACTGGTTGCTAACCACAGAATAAGTTTAGTGAAACAGAAGCATAGAAATACAGCGAAATGTGTGCCGAGCTTACCTCGGATCCTTCTGAATGCTGTCTATGGAAGGAGAGCGGGCGGCACCATCATCCACGACAACAGTCTGTCGGACGTAATTGGGATCGGAAGGCCGGTACTGTGCTGAGCGATAGGGATCAGCATAGGTGGCTGATGTGTTAAGAGTATAATTGTTTCTTTGGTAGGTCATGGCACTTCGCTGGCTAGACGACCTTTGCAGACTCCCCACACCTACCGGACAAATCCAAAACGTTCAGATTAAACATAAGACCAAAAAACCAAAAATGCAACAAACACCTTAGCCATCTTAGCAGCGTCTAGACATTGTCAGCTAAACTTTGAGCTTTCCGCACCATAGGCATACATCTTTAAACAAAGCTGGAAATACAGACATGCTGTTGTTCTGACAAGCTCAGCAAATTCTCAAATCTGGAACAGATTAATGATGAGGATAAAACACAGCTCCCATGGTAGCACAAAGCAGAACTCTTTTCCTTCAAAGACCTCTTTACTTGTTTTTGCTTTTACAAGCTTGGGTAAGCGAGAAGGATCCTGCTGCTTTTCAAAGAGGACAGGAGGACTCAACTTGGTTGGTGATCCACAAATCCTTTCTTCTTGCTCCTCTGAGACATCCTATTCTTAGGCTAAGTTTGCCAAACAAAGCAGACAGAATTTGGTAAACCAAGGCGAGTTCCAAAAGAAGGAGACAAGAAGTCAGCCTGAGAGCACCTCCCTTCAGTCATCTTTCCTCTTTTTATTTGCTCCGAACGATATTCTGACCTAGTTTTTTAACACAATGGGTCACAAACAGAACGGCATAAACAAGCTGCTTGGATTTAGCCCTCCTTCTCACCGGAGACACGTGATATGTGGCAGCGTGACTGCTGCACCGGTCAGATCTCTATCCTCCATCCAACAGAACTTGGCACGAGCGTGCTCAAACTCCCTCCTACCAGCAGCCAAGACGTCAACTTGTGGGGTTACTCCAAAAACACAATTTCGCGCATCACTGCACTTCTATGTTGGGCAGCAGCTCTACTGTGCAACATGGTTATCTCCCAAAATGTAACCTTACACAGCCAAAGACATTGAAAGACAAATTATAAACAACATACTGCAGCTTTGCAATTTTACAAGAACTATTTGGATTCCATTTCTCACCTTCTCAGAAAAAGATCGATACTTCAATTGCTCCCACTTGCACAAAAAAGTACACTGCCTGCTTCCAGGAAAAGCCCCCCAAAAATGCATGGAAAGCCAATAGGGGGAAATGGCCCATTGAAATTTCATTTCACAACATAACAAAGAAAACTGTGAGATCAAATTGGATTTTTCTAATGAGATAGCTCTCACAAAGCCTCCATATTGAACACCCCCTCCAGCTCTATCCCACTCGCCTTTTCTTAGTATAGCTGGAATAAACACATTACAGCAGCCTGTCTGTGGGGCTTCTTCATACCACCAATAGCATTTATTAGTGAACTGATCGGTCTAAGCAGATCTCCGGTGTGCCAAGGAGAAGCCTGAATGGAGTGTGCGTGTACATCATGGGAATTAAACATGCGTATCCGAGGCAGGAGAGATGATGAGAGGAAAATACCAACATCAGGACAGCTGGAAGAGCACAGGCTGTGCATGTGGCTAACCGAGCTGTCCCCTTCATCCTTCTTCTCATTCTCAATGTGACACACGGGTAATGGACTCCTTTGTGGCAGGATGACATATCAGAACCTGCCCATTAACTCATGTCTCACCCATTTCTGTCTGACAGTGGAGGGAGGATGGAAATAGAGGCAGCGGAAGAGAGAAGAAAAAGTAGAAATCAAGAGAGAAAAGCAAGAAAGAAAGACATAACATACCCAGCGCTAAAGCCACGCTAAAGGGCAGACAGAAAAATGGTGGACCCCCCATGGACAGCGATAGTCCTCCATGGGGGACATGGGGAAGAGTCAAAGACACCTGGATTAAATGGCAAAGACTTGGATACACACAAGTCAAAGAAACTACATAACAGGAAGAAGGCACTTCTGATGTGAGGATGTATAGAATGAAAATTTTGTTCTCATCCTGACCTGGCTCTACCGCATGAAGATACAGAAGCAAAGAAGAGTGTAAATGGAGTTCCTAGTAGATTTGATCTGTCACACACAAACACACTCAAATCAAAAACACTGCGTTTTCTATGGTACCACAGGGGTTCCCAGCTTCTTTTGCACTGTGCAACACTGTCGCTGAGTGGCAGAGGAAGCGTGGCAAGAATCAAGAAAAACATTACTTTGGTATACCATGTCCTCTGCCTCCTCTCTCAAGCTTTCTCTTTTTAACCCATCTCAGCTGGCTAGAGACATCTGTACCTAGCTGCATACATACAAATGTACCACCTCAACTTACTCACTGACAGGAAAACCATTTTCTGACTTTTTAAAAAATGTTCCCCGTGGCTCCACAGCAAACATTTCATAAGTTGTTAGCTTAGGTGATGCTTTGCGCTTTTGTTGACACTAAACTCAGGTTCTTCCAACAATCCACCAGCAAAATTCTTACATGTGAGAGGGAAACGCATCATTTTTGTATTATAGGGACTAATACCAACTATTATCAGTAACAATTAGTAACAATGCCCAAAGTTAAGAATAATTCGGGGCCAACCTGAGGTGTTCCGGTAGAGGGTGCTCTGGTGGGTGTGGCTGGGACTGCGATACAACGGGCCTTTGTATGTCCGATCCTCATAGATTGGTGCAATGTGGCGATCTGGGGAGATGGTTGACCTTAAGTCCTGGGCCAGCTGGCTGTGCTGACTGGCGTAAGAGCTCCGTATTCCTGCAAATGAATATAAATGGGAAGAAGGATTTAGCGTCTGTGTCTTTTCAAAATATTATAGACCAAGACAGCGATTTGCAGCCCATGTTTTTATGATTCTTACAGGATAACTGTATCAGCATGTTAAGAACATCAGTGGATACAAAAAGAAACAGCAGGAGTACTTGTAGGCAAATGTGATTTTTTTCCTCCTGCTTTTTTTTTTTTTAAGGTCACTTTTAACCTCCTAGGACGCCACATTTTGGGTTGTTTAAACCAAAATACAACATTCTGCTCTACAAGGGCCTGATATCCTCTTACGAGGACATTATACTGCCACTGTTCAATCAAAATTTTAAAAGAATTTCCTCATATAAGGCTCTCATTTTTCTCAGAAACAGAAATCGGGTAAAAAAAAACAAAAAAACAAACAAATCTGGTAATTCTTTGTTTTTACATTCATCAGGTCCCAATCAGCCCAAATACCAAAGAGAAATTAAAAATGCATGCCATGAACGAGTTCGGGTCTTAGGAGGTTAAGTCACCTGATACTTGGTAGGGTTAGATAATCAATCCCAGAAAACAACAGGTCTTCTTTTGTCGTCAGACTTAATGTCATTGTAGTGTGCGGTTCATTGACTTGCAAAAGGGACACTGCATCGCTTTACAGCAATAATGCAATTCTGACAAAAATAAAAGCAGACATGATGTTCGCAGGATCCTATCTTATGTATCAGGTTAAATCAATTTTCAAACTTGATCAAAATGAATGGAAAGCACCGTACATGCTGAAGAAATAATTCAATTCACAGAGATAGGACTGTCAGTAAAGTATGAAAAAATGAAAAATAAAACAAAAACGCAGAAACAAAACATGAGTTGGGGGGAAAAAAAAACAAACACATCTGCTTCTTTTTGTGAACAGGAACTAGGCACAAGCAAATGCTAAATATTGGTTGAAATTACTAAAATGAGTCACTGAAGTGAACTGAGCAGATACCAAAATGACACCGCAAACCAATCAGTCCATTAACAAGAGCAGTGTTTCACATAACAAACAAACAAATGCTACGCTCAGCAAAAAGCTCTGACAGGGGTGAGAAAAGGAAACCACTGTCTAATTAAAAATCCCTTCCACAAAGGTCACTTTAACAGGATATGCTGCCATAGTCAAGCATCAATTTCTGTCTGACTCAGACTCGGGTCAGATGTAAAACAACAAGAGCAGAATGAGGAAACATCACACTGCTCTGAGTCTTTCCATATAAAAAGGAAAAAAAAACACGGATATTATGTCTCACTCTACCAACCTCGGAATGCCTAAAATTCCAACACAAACAAACGTGAGGGAGGTTGTGCAGTCATGGCCGACAATCTGACAAACTGGCATTGTGTCACATGGCAGGGGAGATCACCATTCAAATTAGTGCTGAAAGCACACTCTCTGTCACTTTTAAGGTTTTACCTTTAAGGACATAATAAAAATTATCCAGTCCTTACCAGCTCTTAAAAATAGGCAAATACAATATGAGATGAACAACAGACAAGTTAGCCATTATTAATATAAATGACGCCAAAATGCAGAAGCAATGTGTGAAATAAATAAAAGCATCCCACGATGCAGCAGCTTGTGGAAGAATTTTGCCCCACTCTTCTTTCCAGGTCTCTTACGGTCCAGCCACAGTGTCAATTTGTCTGTTGGACAAATGGCCTCACATTTGTTTATAAAAAAAAAAAAATTGCAGCCATGAGACCTGGGTGCTTTGACCATGAACTCCTGTGTCCCACACAGACCCAAACCATCATCCCTCCACACCTGTGCTTCACAGTTGGTGCGAGTTCTTTGCGGTAATGTTTTTCAGGCGGGGTGCTGTGCATTATGGCTAACCATCTTGTCTTGTGGTTTGTTTAGATGCAACTTTGAACAGCTAAGCACAGCTGGTGTCTTCTTTTTAGAGAGAAAGCAACCCATACTTGTATGACACAGTCATTTAAAAAAAAGTACTTTACTAATTGTACAAACCTTACCAGCCTGCGGTAGTTAAAAGTCTGAGATGCAGTTCTTGTTTTTTTGCAGTTTCTCTAAGCATTACACAATGAGACCCAGGGTTGAATTTTCTCAGATGTCCTTGTCCTGGGAAGATTATCAACCATCTTCAATGTTTCCCTCTTGTGATTAACCTTTTTCAAAGCGAACTTCAAATTGTTTGGAAGTGACCTTAAAACCCTCCTGAGATTTATGGGCAGCATCAATTGGCCCTTAAAGATCACCGCTGATGTATTCCCTACATGTGTTAAGACACACGCCTGAGAGCTCCAGCCAACAAAACCTGAAAATACCTTAATATATAACCTCAAAGAAGTAAAAACTTGACAGGTCGACATTTTCTTAAGGAATATAAGAATATGATTAATTATGTTTTAAACAGAGGATGAGATGTCAACAAAAGTTGTGGTGGTTATAATGCTATGACACAACTTTGGAAGAGTAACTTTTGGCTACAATAGAATGTGCCTGTCAACATATACACTTGCACCATCTGTTCTTACTCTACACCAACTCTAATTTGAAAAAGCAAATTGATCTCCCGCTCCCCAAAACACAAAATGGTTAACTGAAACAATCGATAAGAGAGGATAGTGCATCTGAAGTAGAATTTGTACTGAAGAAGAAAAAAAAGAAAATGGATGAAAAATCTGATTAAAAAAAGGGGCCCTATTAATTTAAACAGGAGGGGGTAATGGGCTGAAAAATTTCTATCAAAATAACCAAGGGCTAATGTCTGAAAATGGACCACAATTATAGCATGTCTCACCCAATCATCCCCTAATCAAGTTAAACTCAGAGCTGAGCTATTCTCCTGTGACAACAAGAAGCAGAATAATAGTCGCGCTTTTACCGTTGCATTTTGAAGATCGCAAAAAAGGTTAGAGTCCAAATCTTTTCATTTTTATTTTACAGTGAAGACGAATTAAAACATAAACTGGTACATTGAACTGTAGGGGACAAGGTGGATATGCTCTTCATGCTCTTCTTTAATCTCCATTCTCATCAAACAAACCTAAACAAACACCATTTAAGCAATGTTTGTTTTAAACCTCACATCACTGAAGCTCACTAAACTGTGAACCTCAGTGGGCCAGTATACAGTTGGCAACTTACTGCTTATTGCACATTTCATAAGCCCCCAAACGTCACTTGGGTCCTCTCCAACTGCGTGAGCTCAGGCACAGACTGCTGCTAAACACGAGCTCTGCCATGCAGAACCAGCTAAATGAGGGAGTCTTGTCACAATTTGAGACTGAGGACATTAATAAATAAACATATTTGCCTCATTTGTGAGCAGAGAGAGACTCTGGGGGCAAGACGAGTACAAATTTCTGATATAGATGGTAGACTAGACTGAGGCTGACCTCTGAAACACAGCCTTTACATGCACCCAGGCAAGCATAGGATGGGAGCATTGGGCAGCTGGTTTGGGGACCCTGGTAACCTCAATCTGAATAAACATGCAGAGAATCAACTAACCAGCTTAATGGCATATTTTTTTAAAATCAAAATAATGGTTGCAGTCCTAGTTACTAGCAGAAGTTGTAAAACAACAACAACAAAAACATATTAAAAAAAGGATTATTCTTTATTTTCTGTCATACATGTGCAGTTTCAGTGGTCTAAATAACAAGATATATGAAAATAATCCTTGTGAACCCAAAGCTTAGGCTTCAGACTGCTCCTAATGCTTGGCTTAAGAGAATTTCTTGAATCTCTTTGAGATCACAGACATTTGATGTAATTAATACAGTTATCTCAGCCACACAGTTTTATATCTGTGAGCACAGCAGGCCCAACCACCTGCTGTTCAAACCATCCGTTTATGAGGAGCAACCAATAAGAAGAAAGTTGGCTTGAAGGGAAGGTGTTAAAACAACTTGTTTCAGACCATGGATGAACTCGGTTGTGCACTAAAGCCCAGTATTAGATAGATACAGACTTGTATTTAAACTGTGTATCATACAGAACCCATAAACTAAAAAACAGAGCTGGAATTAAGCAACAATAACTTCCCTTTAAGGTCAACTTACCACCAGGCTCAGTGGCCAGGTCGTTTTGCCTAATGAACCAAGTAAACACACAAATACACATTAACGTCTATCAAACCAAGTCTAAATTGCAAGTAAATGAGCATTTCCTGCCAAAATATCACAGTCTGACCTTGACCTGAAAGCTGAGAGAAAAAAAAATTGTATCCTAGCTTCTAAGTGCTCTCTGATAGCAAGAGCATTTTATGGAAGAGATCAGAACAAGTGCAATCCATTTTGGGTAAAGTAGTGTTGACAAAGCAGCTAGTTTTTTGTCAAGGTCATGACAAATTTTAAAACATTTTCTCTAAATTAAATTTAGAGACTGGCTTTTTAGCCATTGCGCAGCAATAAATTAAATGATGGCAGGTGCTGCAAACATCCTTGAAATATGTAAGGGTTGAAACAAGCCTGTGGATACCACTTATTTATTCAAGATTTGAGTGTTTTAGACTGATTTCCACCTCACTAATGAAAGTATTTTTTGTAAGAGAGTTGAAATAAGGTAAAACTAATATATATCATAACCTACTTGTCTGTTTTGTTTATGTGCGTTTACTAGAAAAAAAACAAAACCCTAAAAACAAAAGAAACGCCCAAGCTCTGACTCTCCACTCCATGGCCATATAAACAAAGACATAAACTAAGGTTGGAAGGAAGTAGTAAAACACAGTAAGGAAGAAAAATTCTGCCACTGTGTGCACTCAGTAGTGCAGGCAGCCTTTCACGCTATAGCAGTGCGCACAATAGCCACTAGCAGCAGCTTGGCAGGAAATCAGTTCAGCTTCTCTTGTTCAAAGGTTTGAAGAGGGTGAGGAGAGGGTGAGGAGATGGAGAGAGAAGAGGCGGTGGGAAGACATAAGGAAAGGCGGGAAACGAAAGCAGCCGAGAGTATAGGAGGGGATGGGAAAAAGAGGATGAATGAAAAGAGGGTTAATGAGGCTGTCTAGGACCACCAGAGACCTCTCATTCCACGTCAAGCCTAGCCACATAAACAGAGCTTTTGGCACAGCTGTGACCGAGTGAGAGGGAGAGAATCTCCCAAGCACAGGAACCTTCATGCATATCTCTGCCTCTCAGCAGCCTGACTCCTGAAAGTAGCAACATTCAAACAACCTTAGCAGAGACTAATCTGTCTGCCTTCTTTATTCGGTTCCCCCGATAGAAGGGCTGCAGTCACTTCTAAAGGCATCTGCAAATTGTCAGGGAGAAATAACATACTGCTGTCTATTGAGGATGAATGGCCCACATTCCTGCTGCGTTATAGTCATTTAATTCTCCCCCTCAGTCCTCTCACCGTGGCTTTAACAGATTACACTTGGCAGAGGCTGGATAAAGGGCGGTGGCGGCTTGGCGCGTGCTTTCCCTGGAGAAACAAACACTTAAATGGATGCAGCTGAATGTATCCCTCAAGAAAAATACATTTCAAGAACCCTATCTAAAAAAAACTGAACTCCTCAAAGAAAACTGGGATGATTATCAGAAAATCATTATACATGAAAGTTCCTAAAGGGGTAAAAATTTGATTGCACCATGGCTAAAACTACCCCAGTAGCCCGGCTTGCGAAATTAAAATGCAGACATGGAGATGTGCTATTTTCCCCCCTCTCTTTTCCTTCCTCTCTGAAAGGGACATGGAGTGTAATGAGAACATTATTAGGGACAATTTATCTTCATTTTCCATTTTTCAGCAGCAGAGGGAAGCTCTGACATCATGCCAGTGACAGTGCAGGGAGGGGAGCCAGGTGGGTGAGTGGTCGGAAGAGTGGAGGGAAGGGAAAGGGCACAAACGAAGCACAAAAAAGTGGACAGAAGTGTGACAAAAAGGCAGCAGAAAGAACCTAAAAGTGTGCGATGAACCGAGAAAAAGGTGAGGAGGAGGGTGAGGAAAAACAGCTTCTGATAGATATTGACAGAAAACCACCAAGAGCTACAACATGAAGTTCAAGCTGTTGGATGGTGTTTGCCAAATGCTTGCAATTGAGTCCGATTGTGTGATCGTCCCTTTTCCTTCTACTATGGCTCATCGGACACTTGTGACAAATTACTGCAAAGTGCAGATGATGTGTTTGTGACAAAAAGGAAGACTGTGAGGGGGAGGACAAAGAAGGTGACAAAGAAATGAGGGAAAGCAGAAGGAACAGAAAGCTCGGTTTGTTGGCCAGATTTAGACTCCCTTGACGACA